>JAGFPH010006438.1:40081-50683 GCA_018207615.1 Philaenus spumarius | reverse complement strand
TACCAAAAGCATTGTCACTTGACGTTTTACAGTCTGTTGTAGAAGTCCTCATGCCTTAACAAGAAATGTTTCCTTAATGTTAGGTAAATCTCAAATATCAGTTTGTAGAGTTTTACATGGCGGTGGTTTTTAAGCGTTCACAATTCGTTTAGTTCAAGAGCTAAGTGAGGACGATTTGATCGTCGATTAGAATTTTGTGAACTGATGATGAGGAGCATTGATAACAATACATATAGAATTAACAACATTGCTTTCTCAGACGAAGCAAGTTTCATGTTAAAACGGTAACTTTAACAGGCATAATTATTGTTATTGAGCTCATTTTAACCCTCGTTGGATGAGAGAGCAACACACCCAGAACCCTGAAAAATTAAACGTTTGGCTTTGCATTGTGAGGATCAGTTTGTTGGGCCCTTTTTTATTGATACCAATCTTAATGCCGAGGTATACCAGGAAATGCTACAAAATCAGACTTATCCAGCTATCCAAGCAGCGACCAACAACTGTAATCAAGTTTGGTTCCAGCAGGATGGAGCACCTCCACACTATGGCCTGCATGTCCGCGAGTATTTAAACAATATTTTCCCCAATCGCTGGATAGGCAGAAGAGGAAATATCGAGTGGCCACCAAGATCGCCAGATCTATATCCACTGGACTACTTTGTGTGGGGTCACTTTAAAAACAACGTGTATAAAACGAAACCCCAGTGCATTAATGATCGATGCATTAATAAAGTAGTAGCGCAAATTCAAAAAATCCCGAGTGAATCCATACAGCGTGGCGTTTCAAGTTTTTACGACAGGCTTGGGCATCGTCAAACTGTTCTGGGGCAGCAGTTTGAACACCTGTTATATAAAAAAAAAAAAACAGGTTAGTAAGTTTAAGTCGATTAATTGTTTAATGTAATGCATTGTAATTACTAGTGCTATTGTAATATAATTTATTAGTACGTTATAAAAATAAGTTTATTTTATTAGCTGTTGATTTTATCTTTTTCACAAATTCATTTTCAATTAAACAGTAAATTTCCTAAGTATCAGAACCAGGTTCTGAAATTTTTAATGAGCTGCCATTTTGTACTGGGTTGAAATAGAAAGCTCTAGTTTCCACTGTTATTCTTCTTTAATCAATACCTTTAAAATGAGGTGTCACTTAATGGTTCTTTACATTTAAAAATTTTGGGGAAATGGGCAAAGTTGTAACAGTAACTAAAAAGTTCACTTTTATTTCTTAGAAAGATCTCCTGAGTTTATTTTTATATCTTTATCCATTTAAAACTTAACAGGGTGTATCCATACTTTTGACTCACACGTATAAAGCATCGCGCGCACTGATCATGCACAGCACAGCCCTGCACCAACCTGCATCAATCAGCAAACCAGCAGACTTCCGCCCACTTGTCAAGCACTAACCAGCACCAGCAGTTTATTTGCTAGTCTGCGCGCGAATCTCCCCAACAAATAGTACGTTTTTTGTTTTTTTGGAATTCTTGTGAAAAGATTTCGATTATATCGAAGAGCGATGCATGTAAAACTTGAGCACTTGGACGTCATTGTTTGCGCCACTTGTTGCCTACATAATTTCCTTCAATTGAACTCTTGTTACCGGTTGCCTGATGATGAACCAAATGAAGAACCACAGGGATTACAAGACCTCGCTGGTATAGGACTACATCCGACAGATTTAGCAGTACACATCAAAACAAATTTTGTGAATATTTCAACTTTCCTGTGAAGTCAGTTCATTGGAAACTGGAAATGGTGAGAAGAGGGGGACAAACAAACTAAACTTTTAAAATAAAAGTTGTTTTTAACAGTAAAGTCTGTTAAAAATAAAATGTTGATGATAAAATAAAATAACACCGATCAAATTTGTTACATTGTTCTTTTAATAATTCGTCCAAAATTATTAGTTTGGTGTATTGCCGTACATTTTTTAAATAAATGTAACCGTGGCCGGTTTTTGGATGGGTGACCTCATCGGATAATTTAGATAATTTAATATTTATTAAACGTATTTTTCAACACACGTATAAATAAAGAATGTATACTTATTTTGTGAAAATTTCAAGTGAATACGTTAAATAATTTAGAAAATATATAACACAATGTAACACTTGTAACAAATTTTTATAATAATTGTTACATTGTATCAGAAAAACGTACATAACTTGTGAACTATACTTTCAATCTTAAATATTAAAACAAATTTGAATTCCTTATACAATTTTCTATAAACTATCATATTATTTCATACTCAATTAGATATAAATAACAAAAAGTACAAAATAAAACACATTATTTTTCATAAAATATCGAACTCTGTATAAGTAATTTTTATATGCCTAATCAATAAAAGTATTAAAATTGGTTTTAATACTCTGATTTTTTAGTATTTTTACTATAGATATGTTATTTCTATGTTGTTTGAATTTGATTAAAATCGGTTGAATATTTTTTTAAATATTCAATTTTGACTGAAGACATGTAACCGTTTGATTTCAAAACAATATATAAAAATTATGTTACATTGTAATTGTAATAGATAAATGCCTCTATCATTTGAAATATACGTTCAATATTAAATATTGAACAAATTTTGAATTCCTAATAAAATTCTATATAAACTATCATATTCATTATCTCATACACAATTACATATAAATAACAAAAAATAAAAAATAAAATAGTTTTGAGCACGGCCGTTCACCTCATTATAATCGCAACCAATTGAATAAAATAACAAATATAATTATGCATTGTCAAGGATTATTATATTTTATCTTTTCAAATATAATGTTATTCATCATACATAATAAGCAAATAATATTGCCTTTTTGTATAGGCTACTAATTTTTGCCGTGATGATGCAAAGGCGAAATCGGTCCAAAAAATTGTAAATGTTTAAAAAAAATAATTATAATGTTTACTTTTAATACTTATTAGATCCCTACAGAAATTGAACCTAGAAATTAAAAATCTTATATGTCTTTCCTTCAAACTGAGAGGCAATATATTCCCACAACACATCTTTCATGTGCTGGTTGAGTGCTGGTTGGGTTACTTTGGCTCCACAAGGCCAGTGACTATTGAACTAATAAAATAAGTTTTGCATCATCCATCACGACAACAAGACAAACAGAAGGGAACACAGTTGAATCTAAACGCTTTTTGTTTTACTGACTATTGTCTATTGAGCCGAACTTTACCGGGAGTCGACGAAGGGACCCGAACGTCTTCTATTTGCTGGTCGCTGCATGAAGAGGTAGCGCGCACTTGACCAGTACAGCAGTACAGCACTGACCTGCCATGCCTGCACAGCCCAGCAAGTTCCGAATTCTTCTCCGAGCTTCCGCTTCCAGCATGCTGGTTACTGCTGTTGCTGGTTCTTGCTGTTGCAGGACAAGTAAGCGCTACTACATTGAAATACATGGCAACAATCAGATTTTGGTTTTTGCATGGCATGGAATGGCATGGCTGTGCAGGACAAGTGCGCGCGATGCTTTACTGGAGTCAGTTAATAGTGCCTCCCGGCTCATACACTTAGTTCTTGTTCTCCGATACCAACGTTGGTTCTAACTAGTGACTATTAGTTTTCAGCCGGTTCTTATGAATGTACGAGTATTCATAACTAGTAATATGTATACTGTTAACGTGTCATTGCTCTTATGTTTAATTAAATGTTTACTTTATGTTATATATGCGCCAGTAAATAAGATGATGTGCCAGAATATCCGAACAACTTTATTTCAACACCGTTGTCATGGATCTGACGATGACGGTGTGAACGTCAAAACTAGTTATCCACCCGGATATTAATTTTTATTGCCTGACGGAGTGATTTATGTCTGTATTTATATATACAAAAGTTCATTAATAATGTGGTTATTAGGAGGAAGACTAAGATATTAGTTTTAAAATTTCTGTTCTCCAGTAAAATATAATAAAAATATAAAAACGTATACTGTAAACGAAACCATTTTAATCAGATTTAGTAATACCGGAGGAAAAGCTAAACGAAACTTGAGTCAATATTTATTTTGCGGAATAACTTTGCTGCAGGGAAAATAGGTCAGAAGAATTTAAGCAGAAGTGAAAGAAGTGACTGAGATAAATTATATAGACAATTTGTCTTGTAAAATTAAAAAAATAATTTCTTCGAAAAAGTAAATTTAGATTCACAAACACATCCCATGGTATTGATAAATGTCGTTTCAACTAATACGTTCTTTAATTATTTTGCATGTTAAACGTACAAAACAAATATTCAAGTATTTTTTGAAATGGATTTAGATATCAACAATATGGATTTAGTAAACAATATGGATTTAGGTATTTGTATTAGTTTCTGATTTCATAGTAGCTAGTTATCATAAACAATGTTTCTGAAAGTTACTGAGTCCTTGTTGGTCTTTTTGATTTTTGTGTTTTTATGAATCAAGTTTATTTTATTAAGGATTTAAGGAAGTGACTCCCAAATCATGCATCCAGAGTAACTATTTACCCTGACTGAAACCAGCATATATACTACTATGTATTATCTAAGTATACTTCATTTAAATGTGTGTGTTTCGTTATTAATTATATAAACAGGTAACAGAAAATGCCAAAAATGTAACACAATTAATTAGTTAAAAGGGTGAACTAATTTATTTCTTGTGCAATAAACTATAGAAGATGCCTGTTGTTGCCTATTTTTTTACTGTTTGTTTTTACCTAGACAAACATATTTTTTGCCACGCATACACACACAACCACACTCGTACACACACCCCCACAGCTCCCCCACATGTATTAAATCGTACTTCATACATAAGATATCAAAAAGAATCAACGTACACTGGGGGTTGTGTTGTTTGAATATTAGAATGGAAATCTGCATATAGCCATTTTGCATGATATTTAGTTTATAAATAAAAATACAAAATCAATAACTATTAGAAAATGTTTCCTATACATTTGATTTAATATCTTAAAACTGTAACTAATAATGCATTCTGCAAAAATTTACATTTATGGGAATGTATTACATAATTTATGTAGGCAATGCAAAATGCTAAATTGCTTATGTGTCATCCAATTTCATCTTCTGAGATTTAAAAATATCTTAACTGTCTTAGCGTTAGTTAATCCTAAAATAATTTAAAAATTAGTTGCACAACATATTTTATAACTTGGATAAAACCTAAAACAAAAAAATTAAAAATAAAACCTATTTAATATTTGTCAAACTTGTTTTATTTATATATCACAATATAATATTTTCTTAGTCCCAAATTTTAAATAAAATTCTGTTAAAATTAAATTTTTAGTATTCAAAATAATTATATTATGGCTCCAACTTGATATATGTGATTTTAAACTAAATACAAAAATTAACAGCTTTTTCAAAGTACTCTGACGTTTTAGATTTTTGCGTGGGTTTATACTGTTCAGAACCTAAATCTATCTAGAAACCTTATAACAAACAATATTTCTTATTGAAATATAGAAACTATAACCATTTAATCCTTCTCTGCTTGGACCGAATAACTGACTATGGACCCTCAGCTATCTGTGTTCATTGGAGCAAAACAAAAGACGTAAAAGTTTAAGAACCGGTTATCTCGGTCTAACCTTTTAAGGTGCGGCTGTACACACGCCACGTCACGTCACATCCAGGCGCGAAAAGTATATTTTAAGGGCATTTGTGTTTAGGTTACAACGCTAGTGACATCTATTTCTGGAGACTGGACCGATTGTCGTGCAGTTTGTTTCAATGAAAAAAAATGTTGTAATTTTAATAATAATTAACAAATAATTTAAGTTTAAGTTTACTGTAAGAAGTAGTTGTTGATTTAATACATAGTTGTTATTCCAACTTGTAGTGCCACTTCCTAAAGATCATGTGCAAATGTTTCTTGCCACAGGAAATTCAAATATAGCCACTAATATTGAAATATAAGCTATGTTACTACGGACTCTTGTTTATTTATGTTTTAGACAAATCATATGACGCCAACTATTCATGTTTAAATCTAAACAATGTAAGTAAGTACTTTCGATAGACCACTGATCATTATTTATTTACAATTAAAACAAAAACCTCTAAGCCACAGACGACGAAGAAGTTATTGTTTTCAAAGTTAATTTGTTGTTAATTAATTGTTTGTGAAATTAATTTAGTATTTTAATACTAACTATACTATTTATTGTAAACAAAACTACAAGCTTTGAGTTTATGAGAGGAACTTAACAGACGTGTATACAGTAAGGAAACCGTATGATTTAATGCTAAAGAAGCAAAGATTAGTGCATTTTATAGATTAAAAGTGTTATTATGATGAAAAGAAATCTATATTTTTCTATTATCTCTGCTACGGAACCAACAAAATATACAGTCAACAAACATTCAGCCATTCAACGATGTTACCCGAATTTACGCGGAAAAAGTCGAAGCGGAGAAAAAAGACATCTCTCGATGTTACCCCTGGCAATCCAGATCTGTCACGTCACGGTACGGTGTGGTTCTCTTGAGCATTCAAAATTGTCCGGCCGTGACGTGACGTGGCGTGACAGGTGTGTATGGCCACTTCCATTTGATTACACAGGGAGCATACCTCTGGATAAAAGACGGAACGGGACGTTACGAGACTTGCCGTGAAGGGTGTGTATAGCCGCACCTTGAAGTCACTAAGTTCAGTCTCACAGTTGTAGACTGTAAGCGGATGGGTTAAACTGTCTGAAATAATATTGTATTAACAATGAAACACTTTACATTGTAAATATGTTTGTTGAATGACACATTGTTACATTTTTTACAATCTGTGTAAATAAAGTGATAGTTGTTGTTGCTAATAGTTTAAGTAATTTTATTCCTAGTGAACATTTAAAAAACTTATGATATGCAACACTTTTAATGTAAGTGTTATTAATATTTGACTGCATTTTTAGTCAAAACTAGATGATTCTTGAACTAAGCATTTACGAGACAACGCTTGTAAAAAATCATCTGGAATTAAAGAGCCTTAATCAGTATTTCTTAGAGTTCAATTGCATAATTAGAGTTAATCTTTGAAGTCACTTTACATTAGGAGTTATGTTTCCTTTAAATATATGTTTTTATTCTAAATATTTTCTTCAAGAATGTAAAATTAATACAAAACACAAACGCTTTAAGGTTTTACCAACCTTTAAATAAAGGCGTATACAAGTATGTTTGCATTGATTTTATATCTTGGCAAAGAAGAAAATCAGAAATGACGAAAAATATTGAAACGAAGAAATGGCAATACACAGCGTTTTTGTTGTTGTTGTAAATCACGGGTTGTATGGACTTTTTTGCACAAATGATACATGTTTTATTTAAATTAAATTTAACTTTATAACTTATTATGTTTCTTATTATTATTTATTTTAGTAAAGGATTATTTAAAAATTTTATTATAAATTGATAAAGCTATTTTTAACACAGATTTCATTAAATTAAATGACCTTTACATATTTTACAAACTTTTATTCAAATTAAATGGCAAACACTTTATACTTTATACAATTATAGAACTTTACAACGGGCACATTACGGTACTTTATCGACAGCCATTACCTTAATACGTTTGGGAAACTAAAATCCAATTATATTTCACAGAAATAACTTGAATGGATATGAACGTTTTGATTTAGTACTCGTTTTGAAGATCGTAATAATAATATATTAGATTGTTTGTTTTATCTACTTGAATCGATAAATGTCTTGATATGATTCAATTTGACTTAATTGTTGCTGTGCTGTGATAGGTGTAAATACGCCTTGAATGTTCTTTGAATAAACAGCTCAAAGTAAGACATACTTAGTTCTAATTTCCTAAATGAATTTTAAGTAACTAGTTTGAAATAATAGCTACAGATATTTTTTAAAAGAAATATAAAGCATTGAGGCAATATTTTTACTAAGGTTATTTCGATTGCTAATACAATGATCGATTTATGAAATCGATTGAAGTTACTTTGCTCCATGTTAATAAAACTCAGTAAACTATTTAGTCAACATTCTAAAAAAAAAAAAAAATAAAAGAGTTGCCGACCATCGTTTCACCAGTAAGACACTTACGAGGTAGCTAAACACATTTTGTAAACATTGTGTATTTTTCCATTGATAAAATATTTTAAGAACTCTGTAAACATTATGACTTGAAAGTAATATCAAAACATTGTTTAATATTTTACTGAAAATAATGGTGATAAACCATGTAAAATAGATTAAACCTTTTGTAATGGTATTAATATGGTGTATTCTTGGTGCTGTATATGCATTTTGCTTTTTTATTGGTGTATTATTTTGCTAAGCGATCTGTAAGTTATTTTTGGTTTATTTAAATTTAAGTAGTATGAAGTAAATATTAAGTGCACGCTGCGGTAGGCCTACATATGCGACAATAAAAGTTATTTTCGATTCCAGCCATCGCTACTGGATATAATGGCTGAAGTAATTCCGAGAAATAGTGTAGAAATGTTCAAAAAATTTAAACAAATGGAATAAACTATTTTTATTTTTCATTTCAATAGTTTATATTTTATATAAGTAATTTTATAATTTACTAAAGGTTATGAAACGTTATGTCAAAATAATGTAATAGTATATATTATATGTAAGTAATTTTATATTTTATAATTTACTAAAGGTTATGAAACGCGATGTCAAAATAATGTTTGCTAAACTTACTTAAATAAAAGTTACTACAAAATACTTGATTTATAAATATATTTGCAAATAAATATAGAAAAGTTCATTGTTCGTTAAAACTATAAATATGCTCTGATAAAAATGGAAAAAAATATAGTTTTGAATATACAACTTAGTAATATATTATTGAATGCAGAAACACTTACACAATCTTTCAGATTTATCGTTATAAATACTAATAGTTGTAATATTTGATAGCGACCATTATTTAAAAATAAAAACAATTAATTGGTGATAAGCGTTGTCAGTGATAAAGCATTAAAGAACCCGCCAATGGCAAACATTTTTCATACTGTATGAACAGTAATCTGCTATATTGTGTAAAACTTTTTAATAGTTTGTTAGGTATTATTAAATCATAAGTAAAGACAGATCAGGGCACATAAGACTAATTTATAAGTGTACGGTCAATAGTTACAATCAATTGATGGAATTTATAAAATTTAATTAATACACCTAACTGCCTTAGTAAACACCATCAATAATAGATCTTAGAATGTGGATTTAATAGTTTCGAAACATGTCGTTAAACTACTGTTTTCCTGTCATTTACTTGTTTATGTTAAAACCAAATCTAAAAGGCAAATGACATCTAGAGTTAAAATATGAAGTGGAACGAAAATAATATTGTGGAATTTCTTAACGTCTACTAGCAGTACTCTGTGTTATGGAATAAACGAAAACAAAGACTATTGCAACAAAAAATTTCAAGATATAATTTTTCAATATCTTTTTTTTTAGAATTCTATCTTCCATCTGCAGTAAATCTATAAAATGGATGCAGTCTAAAATATTTTGATACACCAAAGCATCTTCGTCCTTCAACTCTTTCAGTAAACTGCTAGACGCGATTTCTTACGTATTTTTATCCATGATTTTACTCATAATATTCTATGCCTATAAACGAGGTTATAAATTATGTAGGTTACTGAATTGTCAAAGAAGACCATACTTTTATTGCCGTTAGATTTACAGTAAAAATTAATATAACTTCAGGCATCTCTTGGTCTAAGCTACCACAAATGCATCGAACAAAGAAAATTTAGTTCTAAGGAAAATAGAAAGATTTGGAGCAAATGAGAAATAATTACCTTTCTTGGAGTAAAGCAAGTCAGTAAGGAATAGTAGACCATTATTAAATGACAACGCATAACTAAATGTTGACTATTGAGCTGTGTGCTGTTACTCTGGAAGCAATCTGACTCTTTTTGAGGCAAAATAACAATCCTTTTTATTGAATCTATTGAAGTGGAAGATAAGAGAAATACCAGATTTCTTTGTAAAATTGGGAAATTACGTATATAGTAATTTAGGATATATAGGCCTATAATTATCTTAGTAGGTAGAATTACCATAAAAAGTACACCAGAGGTATGAACTTAAATACATGAATTATGTGTAATAAAGTAGTTTTGTCAATTAAATAACTTGATATTCTGATCTGTATGGTTACAGGGTTTTATATTAATAAATTGTTTGGCAATAACGGTAGAATAATAAGTAAACGTGTTAGCAATTTTAGCGAGACAAGGGAGATATTTCTGAAATATTTTTGAGGTGGATTGGAATGTTTGTAGAGTGTCTGTTGAGCAGTGATAACTACTGAACTTAAAATTAATTAAAAAAGCTTGAATACGTATTGCACAAGTTCAGAGTGCGTTAGTGTGAGCAATATACAAAGTATCTCAAGTCTTTTAATTTTAGCTGCTCCTGGTGTCAAGTAAAAGTAAATTAAAGGACAAATTTCTGACAAAAGTTTATAACCCTTTAAACAGTTTTCCTAACCAACCATGTTCTTATCGAAGTCCCTACAGAGTATTATATTTTATTATATAATACAATAACCGTAATTGTTGAGACTAGTCAAAGACTAAATGAAT
>JAGFPH010006438.1:5345-23959 GCA_018207615.1 Philaenus spumarius | reverse complement strand
TAATAGCGGAGCTTTTTGCATCAAAAAGTTGTTTTAAATATTGTTATTTTGTCATATTTTGCAAAAATTAAATAACAATTTACTTGTTGCAATTAACAAATATAATTATGTAACATGCCAGGTAACTTCATGTAGGTAAGACATGTTGTCTACATACAAATGTATAACAAAGCAAATAATTTATTTATATTTGAACATTCTCAAAATACGTTTAACGAATAGGTTTAACCACGTTTTTAAGTTTTACAAAACAAGCTTAGAAAGATTCTTTCTTCTTGGTAACAACTTCAACTAGTAATGGTGATTGTAAATAATAATTTTTCAGAACGGAAAAATTTGGTAGACCTTTACTTTTTCTTGAAATTGTTGAACATAATCACTTTCATAACTGTGACCTGTATTAAGGTTATAAGGTTTTTGAAGTGTGGTAAAGTATACAGAAATAAAATTTATTGTTCCAGAAACTTTAAAAACCATAACATACAAGAAGCAACTGTAAGCTGTTACAACCAAACAATAACCGAACTAATTAAAAAAGGTAATTAAAATTGTCAACATAGTTATTAAAATAGATTGTGTAAATCTATTGCTTTATTCGGAATGGAATTCATGGATGAACCAATTTCATAAGATACTCGGTGGATTAAATTTATTTATATAATAATATAATATGATAAAATTGAATAATGTAGAAACTACATTATATATTACTAGTAGATGACGATAGTTATTAGTTTTTTTATATGTAATACAAATTTGAATCCATAGTACTTAAAGCTCGTACTTAAGTTCATAGAGTAAAATGTAGACTATTTTCACCCAAGTAGATTAAAAAGTTTACATTGGTTTCTGTAATCAGCGAAGAAACATCTCCAGCAACAAGTCTCCTTGATCTCCTTTAATACGAGTAGATTAATTTCCCATGACTCTACTCTACACACTCCTACCAATTAGTACACCAATAGTACCAATAGTAAGAATATTTTCTATTTGTATTGTGCAAATTTTATTTTTTAGAAATTAAACGTATTATAAGTTGTTATATTGTAATTTATTACACAATATGATTGTTTTTATATTTAATTACGATAGTAAGTGTTTACATTCTGTGACATTACCTTGTACCAACTTAAGTAAAACGTTATGTTAGCTATTCAGTAATACTTTTTCGATATGATGGACGGGAATATTTAGTTTGCAAATTTAATAGTTTGTATAATATTGCAAATATTTGATCTATTGAAACTATATCTTTGTATAAAACTCAAGTATAAAAGAAATCAATCCATATATGTTAAAACCCATTACGTCCAGTAATTGTTTATTATAATTACAGATAAGCAGGTCATTTTTACAAAATTATATTTTGTGAGAAGTTTGTATCTTTATTTAACAACTTCAGTTTTCAAATAATAAACTGTAAACATTATAATAAAATAACGAAAGCAACGAATTACTATGGTGTGTAAACTCAGATAGTAAGATAGCTGTAAGAAATTTCTAAAGTAAAATTCCTTATTACAAAAAATATCGAAATAAGTTAAGTACAATATATTTGATTTCATATACATATATATATATCAATAGAAATTAATTACGATAAGATTATACGTAAAATTGAATTTGAACATTTATTTTTTACTAGTGGACCCAGCAATGCTTCGCTATTTCTTGATTTAATTTAAAGGGTAGTTATTCCATTTCATTACATTGACTTAAGTAATCGAATTGCAAAATGGTGTTTATGCCATTTAAGAATATACTACACAAATTAAATTTACATTTATAGTTTGTAAGCCTTTATAGATAATACAGTAAACCTTTTGTTTGATTTTACCTAATCTAAAAATATTATAATTGCGAAGAATTGTAAAAAACTTGATTCTAAATTGGTTGCAAATAAACGTGTTTTGGTTCATTGTAGGCCTAACCTAAAATCATGTTCACTTTTTGATCCAACATTGCTGTTTTATATATATTATGTAACAACCAATGTTTGAATTTAATTAAAATATAGTAAACATTTTTAGTTGATTTTTGTTTTTGTTTGCTTTAATTAAGTTGGTCAATGTAAAATAAAAAAGCTGTTGGTTTTGAAGAATAATAAACCGATTATAAAATGCTCAGTAAAGTTGCTATGGTAATAAATGTAAACAAACATGAAGTGTTGCTAAGCTTTTTATAGGCTACGAACAGCTGTTTTTGTGCACTATGGTCTTGAGTCCATACAAAAGAGGCTGTTTAGTTTTTCCAAACTTTTTCGGGAAACTTTTCTAAATTTTCTTTATATAAAAACCTAGATCGGACTATTACGAACATTTTAAAACAAAAAATAGCCAAATTGGTCCAGCCGTTCTCAAGTGATGCGCTTACAAAGGAACAATAATTCATTTTTATTATATAGATTTGTAACATTGTTTGAGGTAAAGTCTAAGATGGTTAAAATGATTGTCTTAAAGTTCAAACTCTTAACTTTGTAAAATAACCTATATGCAGATGAACATTAGTTACAAATTTCTTTAAATTTTTATAATAAAACCAATATTTACGCGATTTTGCTATTATAAAAAAAGTAAATATTGAAATATTATACTTATACATCATGCGTATAAAAGTTAACTACGCAATGTTTGTTGAATTATTATTATGTTTAGGTAAAATAAGTTGGATATAAAATATTTTCTGTTTTAATTTTGGATTTACCCGTACTTAGCATAGAATAATACACCGACGGATCCGTATCGACACAGGAGTAGGCCCATGAGTTATTTCAGGAGTATACGGAAAACAAGCAAAAGTACTGTTAATATTGGAATACTCACAATTGTGCTTAGAGAGAGGATTTGTCTTTAAACATATTTTCTTTAGACAGATAATCAGCCTGCTATAAAGACTTTAAACTCACAAAAACGTTCTTTGTAATTGTGATATTGTCACCAGAACTTTTAAACTTTCGACCAGAAACCAGGCAGAATTGAGTTGGATACCTGATCATAGAGGATTCGAAGGCAATGAAGGCAGATGAACTGACACGGAAGGGCAAACTTTCATTGCCCTGGAGCATGAAACCGTTTACAAAATTGTATAAAACCAGAGATGAAGGATCGCTCTAGGAAATTATATTTAGGGAAACATTAAGGGTCATTAGTTAAATCATATCAGAAACTATCTAGGTCAGTCGCTACACAAAGAAAACGAAACCAAAGTGAAATCTAAAGCGTTTCATTTGCAACCCCCCCTTAACCGAATAACGGTAAAATTTATTCATACCCCTAAAAGGTGCGGAATTTGCCCAATATAACTTCCTGAAAGTTTTTAGTTATTACGTGTAACAGGTTTAAAATTTATGCGGAACTTTTGCATCACCCTATAACGTAAAACAAATACTACGTGAAAGTAATATAACTATTAGGCCTACTTGTTCAAAGAGTGTACATTTAAAAGAACAAAAGTTAGTTATTTCGTTTGATAAAAACGAACTTGAAAGTATATGCAAAAATCTCTATTAAAACTTCTGTCATTTTATGATATTTATGATTTAGCAATTTCTAGAATTTTCGATTTATTGTCGATGGTTTAATTAAATTGACGTTGACATTGACAGCAAGCGATGTAAATTTCCCCGATAACAGCTGTGAAGTGTGGAAACAGAATTGCCAACTCAGGTCTCTTCAATATTGAACATCACGCATTGTTAATATCAGTTATTACCTTTTTTATAGTTCTCATTTCGTGTGTGTGGTTTTTGTAGTTCACTTATACTTCATTGCAAAAGTGAGAAGGGCGATAAACGTTGACCGTTTTAAAAATGTTTCATATAATTTTGTTTCTTATTATTATTATTAATATTGTGAATATTAGCAGACTGTTATACATTTTATAAACAGTTAAATTAATAACAAAAAAAGCACTTATTCATACTATTATAATGAAGACTGTAAACAAGCTGGCCATTTTCCACACAGCGGAATAAACATGGATAAAAGTATAAAGGAAACAAAACAAAATTAATGTATACATTGTAAATTTTATTTTTTCCAATAAAACAAGTCAGCAATATCTATAACTACGCATAATATGTAATTTAGTAACGTAAAATGGTAAGCATGAAAAATTGTTTAAAAATGAGCTTAGTTAAAGAAATACAGGGTGATTTTTAAGTATGGAAACGGCTTTATATTGCACAACTGGGACGTTCTTGGCGGTAGAAACTTATGCTAACCTTTACAGTTTTAAAAATCCTACTTTTTGGTGGTTTTGAAATTTTTGTCCGCCATCTTGGTTCCGCCATATTGGATTTAACTTTATTATTTTAAATGAGATGATGGTCATATGACACATCACCTCAATGTCAAATTTCAAAAAAAAAAAAAAACAATGGCGCAAACCGTTTTTTGATAGATGCCTTCGTTGTAGAGTTATTAGCATTCAAAGTTGCAGTTTTGGGAAAATTGTGTTCACAATAAAATTAGGTAGAACGCACTGCACTATCCATTTTTACATTTTAAACTGCATATTATTTTATATCACTTTTCTAGTAATAATGCGTAGAACGTAAATAAATTTTTAACAAATTGTCGCAGCTGATCTTTTAGATACCTATTAGCTGAATTTAGCACCTACAGCTGATGTATGGTTCATGAAATAGCCACTTATTTTTAGTTGTTGCTATGTCCATTTATTCTTATACTTATTATTATCATATCTAACCACCATTTAAATTTAGATTTTAGATACTTCATGAATAAAAAATGTAAAATTGGATAGTGCAGTGCGTTCTACCTAATTTTATTGTGAACACAATTTTCCCAAAACTGCAAATTTGAATGCTAATAACTCTACAACGAAGGCATCTATCAAAAAACGGTTTGCGCCATTGTTTTTCTTTTGAAATTTCACATTGAGGTGATGTGTCATATGACCATCATCTCATTTAAAATAATAAAGTTAAATCCAATATGGCGGAACCAAGATGGTGGACAAAAATTTCAAAACCACCAAAAAGTAGAATTTTTAAAACTGTACAGGTTAGCATAAGTTTCTACCGCCAAGAACGTCCCAGTTGCTCAATATAAAGCCGTTTCCATACTTAAAAATCACCCTGTATAAGTTAATTAATTTGTTACATAGGCTTAATCATAATATTACCATACAATAGGAATTACGTTTATGAATTAATGTTTATACAACTCCATAAGTCAGAGCAAGGGTAAATTATTAGATTATTACTGAGCTATATATTCCTTTATGAAAATGTTTGTTTTAAAAAAGACATCTCATGTATAATATAACTATTAACATAAAAGGCTCTAAGCTGTACAATGTTTTTTTTAAATATATGTTTTAATGTAAATACCTTTGTTTCATACAAATCTACAAATTCATCGATACAAATTCTAGCTACAGTCTTGCTTTAAACTTTACAGTACAAACTTAGGTACTAAACTTACTACGTTGAAGGGTTGTACGAAGCTAAGTGTCTGTTATAGTATTAAGTCTGTTATTTCAGTTTATATTGGGATGGATTAAAATTAATTGCAAACATTCAAACTGAATTAATTATTGCTGCAAATAAAATTAACGATAAGTCATAGATAATGAATTAAAGTGTTGATACTAGATGAGTAAATTTAATTACATTATTCTTGAAGTATTTAAAAGTTTTGATTGTTTTTAAACTGTTTTAGTGTATTACTCCAATAATATTTATTTACACACTGAGTTACAGAATTATAAATTATTAATTTCCTCTTTATATCTCAAATAGAATTACTTACCGAAATTAAATTTATATATTATATAATAATAACATATAATAGGTTAACCCTTCACTTTTCTAACAAAAACTAAATATACTATGTTCAGAATTTAACTACCATAGTTAAATTTTTCTTACTAT
Source organism: Philaenus spumarius (assembly GCA_018207615.1). Classification (NCBI taxonomy): domain Eukaryota; kingdom Metazoa; phylum Arthropoda; class Insecta; order Hemiptera; family Aphrophoridae; genus Philaenus; species Philaenus spumarius. The sequence continues at coordinate 18,060 of JAGFPH010006438.1, read as the reverse complement.
TTATTACCTTTTAAACTTTTACCTTTAACTACTTAGAGCAAATGATGATAATAAAATTATATTTGAAATAAAAAATAGTTTAACTTAAGAATTACTTAAAAAGTGTTGTTTCACTGAAATTTTCTTTTCGTAGATTTGTAATGAGGATTAAACACAATGTCGTATTTAGCTTCGTAAATATCTTCCATCCCAATAAAGCTAATCTTCAGAATAGTTCTTACTCTTAAAATTATTTTTTTAGATATTTATTTAATTTCCTGATATTATATACAATCACATATAAAATAAAATAAAACATTTATAACATAACTAGACGATAGTAAAGTATACAATAAACATAACAACTTGTAATATAAAATAAAACTTAACTTTTAAACAAAACAACACAGAATAGGAAATAAAATAAACCGTTTATATTATATCTGTTATAAAGGTAAAGGTTATACAGAGAGAAAAAAAACTTTAACCACATACTAGATATCAACAGTTTCATTATTTGATGAAACTTTTAAACGCGATTATATTTTTAGAATAGCAGGATTATATTGCTTAACTTCAGTTCAGTCTAAAGTAATATTCCGCAAAACTAAATTAGGCTTTTATTACAGATAGCGCCAATTAGGATGGAGCGCGAAGAGGGGAGTGTGCACGTCTCCTACGCTGGCTCCCAGCACATTTCCCCTCTCGCGGTGGAGTACAGTCAGAGCCGCCTGCTCTACCTAATTCATGTCTGCTATGTAGTCGTGTTGATTGTATATCAACACTTTTTGGTGGTGACTGTACTGAAGACCCACAGTCGAGTAGGAGAGGGTAAGACGTTACAGCGCATGCTCAAGTGACGCTTCACGCTACTTGGCACTATCTGTAATTTAACATCAATCTAATATTTAAAAATATTTTAATTCTTGGTGAGAATAGAAAAGTTAGATTGATGGGGATTTCTTGTTACATCGCTAAACAACACCAATATATAAATTTAATATACACTTAGATAAAAGTGTTTGATTCATTCGTGGCTCGTGGGTAATTTTACATATAATTAGACTATAAATTACATAGAGTAAGTTTTTTACAAATCTCTTGCTATTTTGTGGAAATCTAAAGACAGTACTGTAAATTTGTTTTTTACTTTTTGAGTAATTTTGAATTTAAAGTATTTCTTGAATAACTGTTTAGTTCAGATATCTATTAATAATAAACCATCTATTTACAGGGACTTTATATATGACTGCCAATTGTTAAGTGAAGTAAGTTTTTTTGTTAAAAACGTTACCTAATACAAATATCAAAAAGATTAACATTACTAACATACCTTTTGGAGTTCGGTGGAATATTTTCCGATTTACAATTAAGTAATACTATTGTATTTATTTACCAATTTATGATGAAGTAAATCAGCTCATTGATACATTTTAATTCATTTTGAATACTGCTTAAGTAAAGGGCCAAAGCAAAAAATAATGCGATGGAGTTACAGAATCGATATTTACATTGTGCATTGTACGTCTTAAAATCTAAATTATTTTTCGTAACATTATTTTATAAAATATAAATCTTACAGTATGTTAATGTCATGTTGGTACTGTAAGTGTAATAATCCATGCTATAATTTACACTATATTCTGTGGGTATCACCTCATACAAGTTCTTACAATATGTTAATGTCATGTTGGTAAGTGTAATAATCCATGCTATAATTTACAGTATATTCTGTGGGTATCACCTCGTATAGATAAAATCATAGGATGGCGCGTAGGGCGGGTAGTGCGAGTGAGACAGAGTACCTATCCCACCACACTTCCCCTCCTAAGTTTAGGCGGAGCATTGTACAGTCAACCATAGTTATGTCGGCTTACAGTATTTACTTTCTGTTATCGAGACATTTTAAATAAAACATGTGCTAAACAATATTAAAATACAATTTAAATTAAAGGCGATTTTATAACTTATAATGGAAATATTGGAGCCAATAGCTACATTATCTGTTATTTTATTCAATTGGTTGCTATGGTAATAAATGTAAATACATGTGTTGGTTTATTATTCTAGGACTAACCTAAGAAATTTTTCGACTGAATTTACAAATATTGAAATAAAAAAAAAGTTTTTATCGAAATGAATTATAGCCTATGTTACTCAGGGATAGTGTAGCTTTTTATTAGTAAAACTATTTTTTCAATCGGTTCTGTAGTGCCAGAGATTACCCCCTACATACAAACAAACAAACAAACAAACTAACAAACAAACAAACTTTACCTCTTTATAATATTAGTATATATATATAGATAAAGTAGTTTATTATAAATTTACTATAGATATAAGTAAATAGAAAAATAGTATATATTTACATTACATTAAATAATTTACTGTCCAACTCTTCAAGTAGTTTCTTATAAATTTAGTATAGATATATAAAAAAAAACAAAACAATATATTTACATTACTTTAAATTATTAACTGTCCCGGTCTTCAATTCAGTTAATTATTATAAATTAACTATAGATATAAGAAAAAGAAAAAAACAATATGTTTACATTAGGCTATTACCTGATAATATTGGTTGCGCTTATTTGCAAGCGATTTGTGGACAAACCAAACATCTGACTGAAAAATGTTTGAAATAAAATATGTAGATCAACTAATTTTCTACAACTTTGCCGCTGGAAGTTTCTTTCTACCCTAAAAATATAAAAAGTTTACGCTTTACTACTTTTTCATGTCCCGATTAAAAAAATCGAAGTATTTCTTAATGTATAAATTCCGAACATTTACTAAACTGGAAGATATTTATACTGTTAGTTGCAACATATCACGCAGATTACAAATATATAAAATTTGTCCTATTTAAATAATCCTAGTACTGTGCAGAATCTTGTAATTGAAAGCCCGTCCAATACTAAAAATTGCTCGGCGGCCCTCTAATAGATGGATTTGACACAGACTGTATTTTTCTTACAAAGCGACAGACTGGTGTTGGAGGGAGAAGGGCATTACTGCTTCTGCGCAAACCACGCGCCATCCTAAATGGTACTACCTATACAAGTTTTGCACAGTTGCAAAGAACATTAGACGCATCTCTATTTTAAGTCTTTGACTGTTATAAGTGAAATTAAATTGAAGAATTTTTATAATAAGATATTTAAAGAAAGACATATTGTTGTTGTAATAATTATATTCTGCTGTGCTCCATTTGTCGTTTAAAACCACACTGTGCCTCGGGATTCCAAGTAGCTTACAGAAAACAATTGAGTTAAATTCAAAACAATTCTTGCGCTATGTAATGAGATAAAATGTTCGATTAGGTTTGACTTGGTGAAATACAATAAAATAACCAAACAAATTTGCAAGGGTAAAATTTTGTGTACAAAATACATGCATAAGTGAAACATGTCATTCAATTATAACCAGAGCATATTTAAGTGAAATTTTATATTGCAAAATATGTATCTTAGATAAGGAATTAGTAGATTGAATAACAGATAGGTTCTAGAGACTATCTGTTATATAGGATATAGTTTTCATAGACTTAAAAAAAATACGAAATAGAAAAGTAAAAATGAAGCTTACTTATACTCGTACGCTGTGTTGCAAAACTGAGATGTATTAAACCTTTTTATTTTACTGTACAGTTGTTTAATATCATACTCAAAATAAAAATGGCTTACTAACCCCATTATTTGTTTTATAAACTAAAATATTTATTAGTTGTTATAGTCTTGCATCCGACACATTTAATTTAATTTGTGAAAAACGTTTTCCTTTTATTTCTATAATAATGAGTAATATTTTTGTTTGTATTTTTAGTAGCAAAAATATTAATACTAGAAACTATGTAAGAGTAAAAAAATATTATTTGAAACAATTGCATTCAATAATATCTCATGTACACGCTAGATAGTTTCTAAAATGACATTTAAAATCCTAAAAAAATACTTCAATTGTAAAAACCGTTGGTCCACATTATATGACTATACAAAATGTTCCATATGCATGAATGTATAAAATGCGGGAAAATGTGAAAGCACATGTACAATTAAATTTGTATAATTTTTATGATAAAATATGCTACGAGAAGAAAGCCACCTTTCTATAGATTTTTATATTTATTTAAAATAATGCCTCGACTTATTTGTGTTTTAAAATTTGAAAAAAACCATGCCATCATTTCTAACAACTTATAAAATTTAAATTAAATTACATTTATAATCATCAGTATTTTAAAATGTACACTAAAGTTTAACTGTATCTAATAATGTAAAAGTAAGTTCACAGTCATAAAAAGAGCTAGAAAGAATATTCTCACAATGTAAAAAAAGTAAGAAACAAAATGCTTAAAATAAACTAAGTCAAAACCAATATTTGTAGTAAAATAATAAACTATGAATATTAATTTTAATAAAATAAATACCAATTAAATTCCTTGTTACAATTTCAGGAAAGCACACATAAAAATACAAGTTAATAAAATTTTATTACAAAAACGCAAACAGAACATACACTATTTTAGTCGTTTATTTTACCTTTAGTTTTAATGTGCGTTTATTTTAAAACCTATATCGAATAATTCTAACACAAGGTGAGAGTGTACAGTAGGTATGGTATGTGACATTATCGTTTACTTATTTATTTATTATGTTTACGTTTTTTATGTTTTGTTTCTGTGCTTGCAATTGATATGTGTTTATAAAATATTGATAATCTTAAACTTGCATTTCCGATTTAGCAATCTGCAAAGTAGTTAATTTGCTAAGCTCAGTGAAAAATTCATCAACAAAGCTCAAATAAAGTCTTGTTAAAACGAAGGGTTTCTGAATGTCATCAGCTATCATATTTTAATCAAATCGAAATAAATCACAAAATGAATAGATTTGAATTGTAATATTATTAATTATTTTTCTCACACTAAAAATTAATATAAAAGTATTTATGTAAATAATTGACGTATAATTGGGCCATATCTTTTATTTTCTTAACGTCTTTACCTTCGTTAGTTACATTTTCCAGTTGCTACAGCCAAACCTAAGGTGTTGTTGAATCCCACTCTACCAATCTTATACTGAGAACCACGCCTTAAATTATATTTAACGACTGTTAGTTTTTTTAAACATAAAAACTAGTTCTTCTATCACATACACATATTTACCACTGCGGGATAGGTTAGAGAGCGCAAACAAATCATTAATTGTCCATATTAAGTATAACGTAAAAATTTACTTTAAAATAATACCTTAATTACGTAAAATATTTAATGAACTAAGAATTTACTGCGTAAAGTTTAATCTTAATTAGCGATTTTAGGCAGTAGTTTGCATCCGTGTTTACTAACTTTTTTACGTTAGATAAAAATTATGAGTAAAACCTGCTAACCTACTTGAGAATTTTACATCTGTGACGAATATACCGAATTTTTAATACATTGGTGTTTTGGTTGTAAAAATACATTTTTAAAAGTTTCGCTTTTCAAGGTTTTTTTTAAAAACTACAACAGTTTATACTTAAAGTTTTGATTAAATTACAAGTGAAAAAACATAGACCAAGACCGGGAATTGAACCCGGGACCTTCAGGTTTCCGTCCTGACGCTCTAACCATCTACCGATATTGGTCGATGTTATCTCACTTGTACGGTTTTTACTGCAATTACTGAACCAACAGATATCGGTAGATATCAGGGTAGTTCAGATGGTTAGAGCGTCAGGACGGAAACCTGAAGGTCCCGGGTTCAACTCCCGGTCTTGGTCTATGTTTTTTCACTTGTAATTTAATTAAATATCCCTTGCTGAGGAAGTGTGTAAGCGGAAAAAAAATTAAAGTTTTGTATTTATTTCCCTTAATTTACTTAATTAAATATAATTTGTAACGTTTTAGAGCAGTGGTCTCCAAAATATTTTGTTTCGTAGACCACATGTCATGTTTTTTGGTTCTGGGTATACCCCTTGCTTACCAAATATAGATTTTTGAAAATTCATAAAGTTCAAATTTGTTTTTTACAGCTGGTATATGATAGAGCTACTCACTTTTAAAGATTTAAATTTTAACTGTAGTGTGAATAACTTAAAAAATACACAATGTCAAATTTTATTAATTAAATTCAAATTAAAACGAACCAAATTTAAATTTACATAAATAGTTGAGCAAAATATAAATAATTTTAGTGGGCGGGATGAACCTGATGCTTTAATAAAAAATATTCAACATTTGGCATCAATTTAGTTAAGTTTAATTTCAAATTTTCCCGGTTAGTGATGTAATGTCCAGTCTGTTTATTTGTCTTAGCGTCGGGAACTGTACACTGTGCGTCTGTGAGAGTTCGTGTTAGTTGTTATAATTTAGTAAAACAAAGTGAAATAAGCTTACAAAACAAGGTTATCTATCTTTAGTATCTATCTATCTTTTCTAAAAAACAAAACATTTCATTAAAAATAATGTATTTACTTTTCTCCAGCACTCACAAACAAAATGGCTTTGATTCATTTTAATTTTTTCCTAACAGTTTATATTTTTGAAAATATTTTCTTCATACTTTCCTTTTCATAACTTCGGTAACAAATTACCATGTTTTTATCTCACATTCGTATTTATTTATTGACGAATTGAACAAGTAGGGCAAGTACGAGTCTTCCTCGTTATTATTTCCAATCGAAATGGCATTGGAATTAGTTTACAACTGGATACTATTTAAAAATTCATATTTGATTTATTTTGTGTTGTGATGCTGTATGTATTTGTAATTTTCTTTTACATTTAGAGATTTTCTTTATTACTGTTTTATTTTATACTCATAGTTAGTTATTCGATATTCATTAGTTTAAGTTTATAATGCTAAATAATTTTCTTTGTTAACTAATTTAATTTTAAAACAGTTATCTCAATTGTTAATTATTTTTATCTAATTATTTGTATCTAATTTTATTTATTTTAATTATATTTTATTCCGTTAAATAGTTTTAATTTATTTAATAGTTTTATTGTTTTTGTTTTTAAGTTACATTTCGTAGCATTAATTGCTCCATTCTGAACCAAGAGATATATATATACCAAGCTTTTCCCTATATTTCACTTAGTAATCGACCAATGGGTAAGTGAGTGTCCATAACTTTTTGCTTTACTTATGTACAGTATTTAGAAATAAGTGTACGAGTTAAATAAATGTATAGTATGTTGTAGTGTAAAAATTATATTTATATAATATATACAATATATTAATATTTTTAGATACACCCTTACTTACGTAGATATATACATATAGAACTAAGTTACTTTTTATCGATTTACCAGCAATTTATGCTGCTCCCAGTAGTTCTATAATCTAACTGACTGGATTGAAGTAAAGATGTTAACAAATATGTTAACTTCATTTAAGTTTTATAATAATTAGTAAATCGAATTATTTGGAGGTAATTTTTCGATCTTAAACCTAATTTATAAATGGAGATTTTAGAATAACGCTTTATATCTCAATTGTATTAATGCGAATGATTCAATAAATAAGTTACCTTTGACGGTGCTTTTCCACAATCCATAAAGGGATATTTGGTTATCGACCTTTGTATAAAATAGTCGCATGAATAACAAATACAGTTTCTTTGCATCATCTCTTTGGCGTGGTAGACATTTACATAATGTGTCTATAAGGAGTAATATCGACTTGCCTGTTCTGAGAGAGGGTTTTTAAACATAACTTACAAAAACAGTCTCTAGCTAAATTTAATATTGTCGCAAATACCGTTTTGACTTTTTACCCAACAACAGTTTGGGGTGAAACCTACTTTTCATTAGTTGTAGTATACATTCCGGCCTTGTTTTTCTACTTTTAATTCAATTAAAATTAATACTTTTCATGGTATCTGTATTTATTTCAAACATGTAAATATGAATAGAAACTTTATATTTATGGTGTCCTAGAGATAAATTAGTTATTATATTTAGGTTTGTCTTTGAGAACAACCATTGTTTAAGGTGTATTTTAAAATTAATTCAATAGATTGAAAAAGATTGGAGTAGCATAATCCATTGACTAAAGTTGTAATAATAATTCGCGGACACTACGGAGATGAATATTCTGTATAAAACTTTGGAACAATTTCAGTACAAAGAATGCAATGAAATTATTATATCTGCTAGGATCCATGAAATAAGTTTTAGTACAATTTTCTGACAATCCTAACGTAACACTTTCACTTAAATATTTTGTCGACGCGTTTCGGAGTTCCTCCATTATCGAGAGTACTGAAATAGGTCTCGATAATGGAGGAACTCCGAAACGCGTCGTCAAATTAGGATTGGCAGAAAATTGTACTAAAACTTAATGCAATGAAACATAATTTCAATATGTACATCAATCATACTGAATACATAATCCTGACCCAGTTCTGTAACCCTCACATTTAAAGTTTATTGCAATTTAAAGGCTAACAAAATATTATAAACAAACAAAGAAAAAAAAAAATTTCATTTTACCTTTGATTCATTCATTTGATTATTTGCAATATAATACATTACTTCAAAAAATATGCAGAATAAACTGCATATTTTTAAAATTTTCTTAATGCAAATGGTAATGTAAACACATATTTAGGAGCAGAAGTACTAGTAACTGGTAACAGCATATAAACAAACCTTGTAATACAAGATATTGTCTAGAGAATAAATTAATAACAATAAATAAGAGTATTCGTTAAACGCGTTTACTAGACAAGTCGCTGTCTTTAATGACACTTAAACAATAACAACAAGAACATTACGTTATAACTAACTTAACTTAGGAAACAGCTACATACTTAACCCCTTCTTCATGATCAGGGCGTGGCATGGTTAGAAAAACCCAAACGGGTTAACACACTTACAAACGAAAACTCGTATTTTTACCAGAGCATATTTTAAGGAATATGTACTAGGAGGTATTAAATTAACCAAATATATATTTATTTATGTAGTGTCATAAAAAAGTCAGAGTCAGAACTAAGGGGGAGGGGGGAGCACTACCGGTATATGTGCCCCGGGCGCAGCTTGGAGGGGCATCTGAAAAAAACAAAGAAATAGTAAACATTATTTTCTATAAGTTACAAATTTTCAAATAATAAAGCATTATTTCAATTATTTAAACGAATTGGTTTTAACGTCTTCAGTTTTATTAAATTTTGTACTTATTTGATGTAATTTAAAAAACAGTAATCATATTACACATGTTAACCCTGGAAGCGGTCATAATAGTTCCCCCGGATGTTTAGCCGTCTTGCAAGTGTTTTTCTTTAAAAAATTTGCCAATTATATTAATTAATTATATCCCAACCCAAAAGTGTTCAGTACCTTTTTTTTTAAAGATAAAGGTCAACAGCATTTATGTATGAAACTAAAAAATTGATTGATGTAAAAATTTTAAAGTTATTAGCTCAGGAAGTAAAAATCCAAATTTAGGACTACATAAAAAGTAATTAAAATTTTTGAAATTCTTTCAAAATATACAAAAGTTTTGTAATATAGATCTAAACAGAAGTTTTTAAAAATATAGGCCTATATAAATTCAAATTTTTTCACAAAACATCAATTTTAAGTTCCTAACTACAAGACCCCTAATGAAATTAGGCATATTTTGAAATAAATTACAGGAATATATGCTTTACCCCAAAATGAAATTTTATCATAACAAATTGTAGAGAATAAATCATAAAATTGAACTACCGTATATTCTTTCAAATTCTTAATTTATGTACTTATTTTACCTTGTTTCACTAAATTAGATCAACTAAATAAAACTTTCACAAACGTATCGTTTACAGATCCAGACGCTGTGGACAATGGGAAAAGGTAACTCGAATAGGGCGTTGAAGAAATGTACGTATTTTATGGGATACTCGAATAAAATCCGAACATATCTGATTTATATAGATTCAAGAATGATTAAGGACTACAGTATTAGTAAATTTAGTACTCAATCACATAGAAAAAAATTAATTTGTTTTTGATGTGTTTTCAACTGAAATAATAAAATACTACATGAATACCAATTTATAACCAAAAGACATAAATTTGTATGATTCCAAGTTTAACCCGCCGTTAGTCGGGCCTCAAATTGTTACATTAGTCGGGTGTAGAGATTTTTTCTCACACCCAACAACTTTTTTATTTCATTAATTTTTGTATTAATTTTTTTGTTAACACGTTTCAAACAATTAAAATTAAATTCTAAAAAGATACTAGATATTATTAAGCCACTATTACAAGCAAAAAATATTATTTTATATGGCCTAATGCTTCAGAAATAATTACGTTTTTGAATTTGTAATTCTTTTTACTGCTTTCAGGATCAAATTCTTTTTCCAGATGCATCAAAAAATTTATTCTTGTCATATTGATGTTAGTGTTAGCTTTAAAAATGATATAGGCATTGATTGCTAGAACATTCAACACTCCATTGAAAACGGTCATAGGCCATCTCCGAGTAATAGTTGACACACAATATTCTGTTTTCAGTCGGTCGACGACATCTAATCCGCCTTTTGTTGCATTATAATATGTTATTATTTCAGGCTTTAGAGCATCTCCACTACTTTCATCAATTTATCATCGTCATAGAGCGTAGAAAGTAACAAAAGAAGTTTTTCCTCTTTTTTATCAGGAATGTAAGAAACTATAGAACAATAGTTTGGAGGTCTTGAGAAGGCAAACATTGATGAACAGTTAGACCTTTCTAAAACACGGAGAAGGTTTTCTGGATTTTCTTTTTTGTCTTTATGGAGTGTTCCCACCACCTTTAGTCTGTGGTTGATATAAAGATCATTTGAACTGGGATAGAAGTAAAAAAGTTGTACATTCTCACATTAATCCCAGTACCATCAATCACTTCAAGCGCCCAGTGCAAAACTTTACTACACTAGATGCATAATTTTATAAATAAAAAGTGCTATATCTAGGCTGTTTCCCCAGGTAAATTTCCATGAATGCTGTGTAGAATGTTGATGAGCCTAAGCTAGCGTAGATTTTTATTCCATACCTACAAGGTTTGCTTTTCATGTACACACGAAATTTACAATGCCCACTAAAGGGTTTCATCATCTCATCTACTGTTACATTTTCGCCAACACTGTAACTTTCACCACATCTTTTTAAAAATCCATAAAATATATCACGAATAGGGACAAAATTATCAACTTCGTCAAATTTAGCGCCTTTGACAACAAACGAAATCTTCGCTGTGACATGGTATGTTAGTTGGGTGTAGAGGAACAATTTGAGGAATAGGTTGCATATGTTGTTAAAAAATACGTTATTGTCAACGACCACTGAAGAAGTATAAATTATCAGACATTGCCATGCTTCTATCAGTGTAATCATCATCTGGTATTTCCATGTCTGAGCAGGAGATTTCAGAATTGTGGTCATCATCATCGTGTTCACTGGATGTATCAGAGACTTCAGAATCGTCGTACGTCTCGTCCAACCAACACAACAACTGATATTCTTGTTCTTTTTCCACTTGAACAATACAATTTCTAATAAACCACTATAAAATACTACTGAAATAACAAAAATATTAAAAAAAATAGACACGTGGATAGTCGGGAGTAGAGAAAATTATCATAACGAGGGCAACACGACTAGTCGGGTGTAGAACTTTTTTCTCACTGACACGACCGCGCTTACATCAAACGGCCAGTGGTATACGTTTGTTTCTGCTATAACAGTACTCCTAATGTCCTGGTTGAGGAACTCCTAGAATGGTTTCAACCCAATGCTGCTAGATTGCATTTGGGGATCAAAAAACTAAAAATGTGAGAATTTTTCTCACGTCCCGACCAACGGCGGGTTAACTGAATGTCTCATTTCTTAATATGTTACCCACATATGTAATTTCAGATTAACAAATTGAGAAAAAACTTATAACTTTTTAAATTCCGTTAAAAATTATTTCAAAAAAGTACGATAGAGGAGTATTGAAATTTCGCTTATCTGCTTGCACTATAGTATAGTGTGTTGTATGTTGATGAGTAAACATACAAAGCTGTAATTAATAGCAATGACTTAAGTACAGGAAAGTATATGCTTTTATTTTTCTTAACTAGTTTTAAAAGGACTGAGTATGGTGGGAGTATGAGGGGCGTGGAAATATATCATTGCCCCGAGTGAAAGGAGGGCTAGTTCCGACCTTGTAAAAAAACCCCCCTCAACAACCACAACTTTTGAAAGGGTAAAAATAACCGATCTCCTTTTGGGGAACATTTATATGATCCTTTTAAGTACTCTTTGCCATGGTGTTAAATTTTCACCCTCCACCTGAAATAAGGGGTTTGTGAATGGCAACTCAAAATTAATTGTCAAATACAACCCCTCCCCCCCCTATTGTGATTATTCAATTTAAATAAAGTGAGCTGAGATAAATAAAGTGACAATCGGTTGACTCTTACAGAAATAGCCGCCTTAGACAAATTTACAATGTTAACATGTTTTTACAATTTTGCAGGCTGCGACTAAGGAAAGCGGTTTAAAAGACTGTGGAATGTCTAAAGTCCAATTTGTTTTACAATATTGTGCATATATAAGTTTGGACATTTAATTTAAAATAACAAAACATTACACAATGATTATAGAAATATAGTTATAATATATATTAAATTACCTGAATAAAACTCGAATCACAGCCACTAAAACACTTTAAATTATTAACTTGGTTGAACTTTGACTCTGTGAAAGATGAAATAAGTAACAGCGCATTTTTAT
>JAGFPH010006437.1:67462-79247 GCA_018207615.1 Philaenus spumarius | reverse complement strand
CACCACTGTAGCCACTATTACTTTACTTCAAAGAAAGTTTGGCAACCGCCTGATTTCCCGAGCAACATACTCTGTATACCCATTCCACTCCCCGACCTTTCACCGCTTGACGATTATGAGTGAGGAATGATGAAAGAAGGCCAAAGACTACCATGCAGAGAGCTTCATGAATCATTAACTACATTATATTAGAAGTATAAAACAACCTCTCATCAACAACACTATGAGAGTTGCCTAAAACTTAACGGAGGGCATGTAGAACATTTGTGTGTTAAAGACTAAAGTTGTCAGCTTCCTTTTACTTTGTGTAAAAATAAAACTATTACAATATTTCTGTACTGTTTAGTTTGGTGTGTACTGTACATTTAGTTCTTCTTGTAAGTTATTTATAAAGACGAGCCCCAAGTTCTCTACGCCATTTTGTAAGTTGCTCGGCTTAAAAAGAAAAAATATATATAATAAATTTGATTTTGTGTAGTCACTGGAAGGCTCTACTTTAATTTTTAATCTCGGGTTGTGAATTCTATGACCTGATTGTAGAAATGTGAAGAGGATCGGATTAGGTCAAACAAAGTAGACAATCTAGAAATGACGTTTGAAATTTATTAATATAATATTTATAGCAAAGAACAATTAAAACATAGACAAATATAATACAAGTTATACAAAATTTCAAAGAGCAGGTGACTTTTAAATGGAAAAGATTTAAGTGCCCTGTACATACCATAGATTTTCTTACTTAAAATATACTGTCGATCTATAAACCCACTGATTTTAACACATGAAATTCTAATTGCTTCTTGTGATTGATAAGATGAGATGTAGGCGAGTAAGGTAGTTAACCTCATCGCTTTCATAAGGTAAGATGATCCAAGTGCATTACTTTAATCCAAGGATGAATCAGCGGTTAACTTCATTTACAGTAATCTTTCTAAATGGTTTAAAACATAATACAGTAAAATATTTCACGATTCGTGAAATATTTCAAACAAGTTATACGAGACAATGTTAGTTGATTATATAAGGAATATTTTCTGAAAAGTCCCCGCCCCTCCATCTCTTACTCCCCCCCCCTACCCCCCTTAAAGTTCACTTTTGAAAGATTTTTTATTTTTTCAATATCTAAGAGATAAAAAGCGATAGAGTAATTTTTATTTCGTTATTGTAATCCTTATAATATTCTCTATCAAAAATGTTCTTTGCGTTTAAGCTATAAAACAATTATTTACCGTGTATTTTAAATTTAATGTTAAAATTTTAACTTTTCTATTACAATAATTACATGTTTAGCTATTTTTTATTAATATGAGACAAGTTATGAAAAAATGGCTCAAATAAAACTTTTAGGGTATTTTGCAATCTTTATATTGATATAAGTTTTATAAATGTTAAGTGCAGACAGTTGACTTAATCGGCCTGGCAAAGGGAAATGGCGTGGCGCGGGGCGTACGAGTCCTCGCGGGCCGGATCAGCCCGTTGGCATATGAGCGGTCAATCTGCAGTAAAGGCCTATTGTTTGGACTTTTATTTGTATAGCTGGTCTAATTATGGGTATTACAATGGTAAAATAGACGTAAACATTTATTTTATTTTTGTATTATTTATTTATTTTCTGGTATTTATTATTGCAGTGATAAACACACAATATGATTTCTTTTAGCCAAGCCAATAAAGGGGAAAAATAGGCCTTTGTTGGATATAATTAGTGAAAAGCTGACATTTTGTTTATAAAATTGTTAATGTTCTTTATATTAGGAGAGCCAGTTTTGATTCGGGGGATTATTCCTACTTCTAAGTTATTATGACCGTTCCATTCTCCATCAAATATGGACCCACCATTATTGGACTGGCTAAAACCGGCAAGTGTCAAGCAGCAGAACATGTTTTGTTTACTGTCAATTTATTAATACACCAATTTATTAATACTGTTGGTAGCGCTTGGGCCTGAGAACCAAACAATCTACTTTTGAAAACCAGTAACTGGACGAAAAGTGAATTACAGGATTTCCAAAATCATCCATAAGTTGAACGACAAAAGGAAGCTTAATCTGCTTGCTTATGCCATAACAGGTTGTGACACATCACCTTCTTTCTTTGATCTGGGAAAAATAAAATCTTTGGACATTTTACAAAAGTCAGAAGAAGCTCAAACACAAGCGTCGGTATTTCTACGTCAAGATGATTCCAAAGAACTGAAAACAAAAGGGGAAAATTTTATCTGAACAGAAAAAGCACATGAACTTCAATGAAGCTCGTTACTTGCAAAAATTGCAAAAAAATCTAAGTTTTTCTGGCTGTTTGACTGTTA
Source organism: Philaenus spumarius (assembly GCA_018207615.1). Classification (NCBI taxonomy): domain Eukaryota; kingdom Metazoa; phylum Arthropoda; class Insecta; order Hemiptera; family Aphrophoridae; genus Philaenus; species Philaenus spumarius. The sequence goes on along the minus strand of JAGFPH010006437.1, from coordinate 76,939 downwards.
TTGACTGATCCTGTGTGTGGGGGTTTTAGTCACTGGGCGTCATTGCCTCCCTCCATTTTCAGTTCTTCTGTCCACCAGATTGTTGTATTGTGTGCATTTAGTGCTTATTGAAAGTTTTTAACCTAACTTTAAAACGAATTTTGAAGAGAAGGAAGAGGAAGCTATAATTATGATGTGGAACTTGATTAATTTGTTTGAAAAGGCACTAATAACAGAGATCTTTGGGTGCACCCTATAAACGAGAAGAGGAACCTCGTAGACTTTATTAAGGAATTGAGAACCATCACAAAAATCGAAAACTAATGTCGAATGAAAGTCGAAACGTTCGAATACATTTGGAAAAAAACCAGGATAAGATTAAAAAACAAAACACGAATTTGAGAAAATCAAGTGACAATGAGGGGTTGTGCGCAGGTGGCTCTGACGGACACTGTCAGATAGCTTTTGACTAAAGGTGTCTTTTGAGGGAGCTGCGTCAGTCAAGGAAAACACATATTTAGACGTCTGTTTGTGTCTGTTCGTCTCGTTCGATGCAGTGTGTGGCGACCCGATAACCACCCATGATAAACCCCCCCGTTTTAGTTGCTATTAGTCAAACTGACTAAACGTGACTGACCGTGTCTGATTCTGTGTGTGGCCGGCCTTATATAAAACTGAAACTCTCTACTTTTATGTGCCAGTATTGTATATATCCCAGACAATTTTAAGATATTGTAAATAGCAATTTGAGTGATGAATGGATGGTCCATGATGGTGTTTTGACAGTAAACAAAACATGTTCTGCTGCTTGACACCTGTCGGTGCCGGCTTTAGCCAGTACGGGACACGGCGCGGCGGGTCCATAGGTGGTGGATAATGGCACGGTCTTAATAACTTAGGGTTATAAATAATCCACCAAACTAAAACTAGCTCTCCTAATATAAAGAACATTAACAATTTTATATACAAAATTTCAGCTTTTCACTAATTATATCCAATAAGGACTATTTTTCCGCTTTATTGGCTTGGCTAAAAGAAATCATATTGTGTGTTTATCACTGCAATAATAAATACCAGAAAATAAATAATGAAAAAATAAAATAATTGTTTACCTCTATTTTACCATTGTAATACCTATAATTAGACCAGCTATACAAATAAAAGTCCAAACAATAGGCCTCTACTGCAGATTGACCGCTGATATGCCAACGGGCTGATCCGGCCCGCGCCGCACCATCTCCCTTTGCCAGGCCGATTAAGTCAACTGTCTGCACTTAACATTTACCTATAAAACGTATATCAATATAAAGATTGCAAAATACAATAAAAGTTTTATTTGAGCCATTTTTTCATAACTTGTCTCATATTAATAAAAAATAGCTAAACATGTAATTATTGTAATAGAAAAGTTTAAATTTTAACATTAAATTTAAAAATACACGGTAAATAATTGTTTTATAGCTTAAACGCAAAGAACATTTTTGATAGAAAATATTATAAGGATTACAATAACGAAATAAAAATTACTCTATCGCTTTTTATCTTTTAGATATTGACAAAATAAAACATCTTTCAAAAGTGAACTTTAAGGGGGGTAGGGGGGAAGCAAGAGGGGGAGGGGCGGGGACTTTTGTTTAAATACTCCTCTTATACTATTGTAACATCTGACAAAATTTCAGCTTTTCACTAATTACTTCCCACTAAGGCCTATTTTTTCCCTTTATTGACTGGGCTATAGGCTACGTTGACTCCGTTGAGAAGTACCGTATTAGCCGGGTATATGAGTTCTACGTTCGTCGCGTCAATGCATAGGCCCTTTTTCTGGAGATCGTTTCTTTCAATTGAGGTGGTAGCTGCAATGGACACGGGTGTTATAGTGCGCTCGGTATATAATGTAAAATACATCGTAACGGCCCGAACATTACCGCTCGTTCCCGAGTAAATCCGAATCGGACTTGGTCGAAATACAGACACTTAAGGGTATACCCGCAGTAGAAATTAAGACCGGCAAACCGGTATTTTCCTAACGTATGGCTCTGCCGCAACCCCCGAAAGCCTTACTTAGAGCTAACCATAGGCACTGTCGCATCCCCTTGTAATATATTTTTTACCGGTCTTACCCGCGGACTCGACCGAGCTTAGGCTTCGCTGTACCCTCGCGATATAATGTAAAAAACACGTTATATAACCGTTTCCGCCGATCTTACCCGAACTAAAAAATCCGTACTCGACCGAACTTAAACCCTTGTAATATAATGGAAAACACGCTATACGCGTAGCTCGCGCGGATAGTTCGGTGATTCTCTACCTGAACGCGCTGCCGTCGGGTAACTCGGATAGTTCGACGATTCTCTACGAGGACGCGCTGCCGTCGGGTCATGCGGATAGTTCGGTGATTCTCTACGGGAACGCCCTGCCGCGACCCTTCGTGATATACTTCCGCCAGTCTTACACTATAATGTAGGCTCTGCCGTTGTAAATAGTGTGTTGTATACTTATATAAAATGTTATAATGTATTTTTAAAATATATATCGACTCGTTAAAGTGTACTGGCAAATATTTAACATCCCAACCGAAATTAACCAAACCCATGACCAAAATGTCGAAAAAACTTTAAAATTTCGAAAAATATCGTGTGGGTTATAGTTCTATATGTTTTCGTGTACGGTAAACCCGAGTTAAATAGTAAAAGGGTCGTAGCACGTCGGGGGCAGGATTTCGGGGTTTTTGGGTCAGATTTTTGAGGTGGTAAAAAATAAATGAATAATACGGTGATATTTATAATAGTAATTTTATTTGATATCAATTTATAATAACAACAGTAATGTATACAGAATATCTTATTGGTAAATACTTTCGTTAACGTCTTTGTAAAACAAGTGCAATCTAAAATAATTTACAAATAAATTCAAACACAATGTTCTAAATTCTGACAAAATTAAATCTTTTTTGATAAGTGAGTCACCTTCAATTACGTTCGTGTCAATTTTGTCCAAACATTTGATCAAATGTTCCTTGACAACAAAATCATCTTTTACGACACTGGGCGGTACACAAGTTAATAAATCTTTCACTACAGAGTTTTTTATATCTTGAAAACAGTTAAAAACCGTCGACGACCACATTGTACAAAGATTGAGGTAATTTGAAACGCATTGAACTACCTGCAACAGCCCGAACCAGGTGGGTTTTTGAATAGATTTTTTCCGTAACACAGTTGAAATACAATTTAGTAGGCTACTTGTCCAAGTCTAAATTTTCATAGTTACGATTTTCATCCGTGAAGAAATTAGTAATCAAGTTTGCGTTTTGCAGAAGAATTTCCATTCCGAAACACTTAGCGAAATCCCACTTTTTGAATTTGAATTGCGTATTTGTAATTTTGCTTCAAACATACATTCAGTATCCAGACCGACAACTGCAATCTTGCTATGGATTTTATTTATTGGATATTGCGTATTCAATACAAGAACAGGCAAAGTTCTATTTGTAATTTGCGTAGTCGCATTTGAGTTGACTTTCCCCATACTAACCGAAGTATATTCCTTTTTACTGTAGGGTTTGTAGCTCTCTTCGGTATCCATGTTACGACTGTGGCTTATCCTAAGTGCTTTGTATTTATAGTTTGGTAATAAAAAAAAAGTAATTGAAATGCGTCAACTTTTAGAAATCTAACGCTTTCGGGTGCCAAGGTCACGGGAAGGTGTTTTAGAGCAGGCTCCAGCTGGTCTGTAGGATTGCGCAACAGTACACAATATTGCGCAATATAGTGCTTTTGAATCACCTCCTAATTGAAAGAAATGATCTCCAGAAAAAGGGCCTATGGATCGATAGGCCCTTATTGCAGCTACCGTCTCAAATGTGGTTGCCTGCGATAACAACGCCATCTGTCCGTGAATGTATGCGATACTATTTGTCCGCGAATGTATGCGAGTTTTTATAATATTCACCTTTATGTAGCGTTGACTTAGTGCAAAAAGATAACTCTAAACGTTACAAACGTGTTTATAAAGGTGATACACCTGTCAATCGAGACCTTTCTCACCGTTTTATGTACAAAGAACTACAATATAGATAAACTTCGCGCTCTCGCGTACTAAGAACTTTGTAACTAGGGTATCTCTCGTCAGACGGTCGATTTATCTTGCATTGGACACTCGGTGAGTAAGCATTGTTTTAATCTCTCTTTCTCTCTCTGCTATTTAAAAGTGGTAATAATTTGTGCTTTAATATTAACTACTAGCTGGCCCGACGCGGCTTTGCACGGATAGACAAATCAACCTGATACTAATAATTAGCCCAAGTGTTTTTCCAAATCAGTTGTTGATCAAAATCAGCTGTTTTAAGCTTTTCATACGAACAGCTGTTTTTTGTGCCCCTGATAAAATCAAAAGAAATCTTTCTTCTTCTTCCTTAAGATTGACCTTCCATAAGATTAACATTGAAACTTTGAGGGCCACTGGGGCGTAGCCCTAATGTCCTAGGACTTCGGTAAATGGCCTAAAACCTTCCCAGGGTTAACCTGTGTTACTATGCAAAATTTCAAAGCAATCGGATGGACGGTTTGGTAACGCATAAAGGACAAACATACAGACGGACATACATTGAATTTTATATATATAGATTTTTGAGCTTGGTAATAATTTGTGTTCAATTAAATTCATTTGTGTTTTAATATTAATTGTTTCTAAGTTTTAGAGTTTAATTGTGATTAATATTTACTGATTCGTAATAATTTGTGCTGGATTAATTGTTTCGAAGCTTTTTTAAATTTATACTGTGATTTTATAATTTGAGTTCAATTGTCAGATAGGTTAATTTTATTGTTTCTAAGCTATTGAGCTGAAAATTGCCAAAACAGATTGATTTATCAAGTGGTTTTGTATAAGCTGTTTCCAAGCATTTAAGTTTACGTTCAACACGTTAACATATTAATTGTTATCTTTTATCTTGGTATCGTACCACTCTCTTTTTACATTCTCACTATACTATAGTATAGAGAAAGTATAGTGATCGCAAAAAAAATCGATGTTGAGATTTTTGTAGAAATATCCGTTTTGGGACCCCCTGAGTCCAAAAAAGTGGTTTTTACAAAATGTCTGTCTGTATGTATACAAAGCTAGAGAGAAAACTATTCAATCGATTTCAACCAAATTTGCACCAGACATGTCCAGTACGCCTGTATAGATGCACGAAAAAGGGTTTTGAACAATTTTGAAAAACAACCCCTTTTTGGCCAAAAAACCCCCAAAAAATCAGTTATTATTTTTTATAAAAAAAACGGCTCTAACGATTTTGATAAAATTTGGCTTATTTGTAGCCTTTAATGTGACCTACCATATACAAAAACCCGCATCTTTCTAAAAATTCTCGTTTAGCTTATAATAATAATAATAATAACTGATTTTGGGGGTTTTTTGGCCATAAAGCGGGTTGTTTTAAAAAAAATTTCAAAACCATTTTACGTGCATCTATGAAGACCTAATTGACGTGTTTGGTGCAAATTTGTTCGAAATCGATCGAATAGTTTTCTCTCTAGATAATAATAATAATATTTATTAGTTAATCTACAACTTTAATAAAAAAACTCTCCGACCCCACCCTATAAGTCACAGTGAATCTGTTTAGTAATTTAAATGTATTTGTGAGAAAGTATGTGCCAGTTCCTTTTACCGTTTATTTCTTTTATATTTAAAAAATACATTAAACTTTATATTTAAAATTTTGATGCATACTTATAATAATGTCTTCAGTCTACGTTTTAGGAAAAATGGAAACCGCTGTAAAAAGGTTTCGGCTTACTGGTACGGAAATTACTTTTAAATTTAATTCGCCCCAGGAAGGTGCTGACGAGTTTCAGTGGGTCAGACAGGGTTTAAGTGAAATAGTCGAGACGGTGACTAAAGACACGACCGACGAGGACTATTTAGGCTTTACCCTGACTAGTCTGAATTTTAAAAGCAAGCAGCCAGGGGGATTGCTTTTAGGCCTGCTTTGGAAATTAACTCCGACACTTTGTGGAAGGTGTTCGGAGGAATTTTACAAAGTAATAGTGATTCTTTCACATTCAGCGACACCTTCCAGGTTAAATGTACTAAAGTCAGTGTCCCTAAGGGACGAGGAAAACGTGTTAGACCAGGGCTGTACAACAATTTCGAAGAAGAGTGTTCCACGCGTAAGGGAATCGTCGTAATTAAAAATACTGATTCCCTTTGTCTTCCCCGCGCCCTGGTCTTAGCAAAGGCCCACGCGGAAAAAAAATCCTCGATACAAGGTGATAAGAGACTCTAGAAAAAATATACAGTCGGAACAAGCTAAAAAGCTTATAACAGAAGCACGGGTAGAAATCCCCGAAGAGGGCGCAAGAATACATGAATTGGGAAAATTCCAAGATTTTCTTCCGGAACATAAAATCACCGTCTACAATTAATTACGGGTGTAGAGGTCGTGAAATGTATTTCGAGGGGAAAGTACAAAATCCAAAGTACAATCTAAATCTAATTTTTAAAAACTTCCACTACAACGTAATAACAAGTCTAACCGCGGCATTTGCGTGTAGTTACTTTTGCCAATCATGCCATGCCCCTTTTAATACTCGAGGTGTGCATACATGTTCGGTCACATGTTACGCGTGCAAACGTTCCCCGCCATGTTCGCTGGAATATGACGGAATCCACTGCGACGATTGCAACAGGCAGTTCAAAAACAGCGATTGTTTTTCGGCCCACCTAAAAAGTATCTGCAAATCTATAAGGAAGTGTACCGATTGCCAAAAAATGGTTATATTCGTCAAGCGACACTCAAATCACATGTGCGGGGAAGTGTATTGCAAAATGTGCACGGATTATATGGCCCCCGACCACAAATAATACATGCGCATCGATATGCGTAAGCCGCAGTTGGAAAATTTCCTATACATTTTCTTCGACTTGGAAACACGTCAAGACGAAGTACTTGACACTGCAAATGTCCACCGCGTAAACTTGTGCGTGTCCCAGCAACACTGCTGGCTATGTATCAAGGACGGGGCATGTGACATATGTAAAGACCGCACTCGTGTTTTCAGAGAAGGTCCAGTCAACAAGTTTATGGCATACGTTATGCAAGTGCGCAAAGCGTACAAAAAGGTGTGTGTCATAGCACACAATGCCCAGGCTTTTGATTACCAATTTTTACTCAAGTACGTGCTGGAGAAAACCCAATTCATTCCTCAACTGATTACCTGCGGAACAAAAGTACTTCTCATGGAGATCGATAATGTTAAATTTATTGACTCATTGAACTACATGTCCATGGCTCTGTCCAAACTTCCTAAAGCTTTCGATCTACCTCCGGAAAAAAGAAAGGCTACTTCCCCCCCCCTGTTCAACACGGTGACCAATGAAAACTACGTAGGACCTATCCCTGCCAAAGAGTATTATTGCCAGACTCTATGTTCGAAAAGAATAATAAAGAGTTTATCAATTGGCACGATGAACAGGTGCGTAACGAGTACGTATTCGATTTCAAAAGGAAATTTTCGAATATTGCTACTCTGACGTAGACATTCTGGCACAAGCCTGTCTTAAATTTAGAAGCTCGTTCCTTAAAGAGTGCAGAGTAGACACCTTTTTGGAGGCCACTACCATCGCCAGTGCCTGCAATCTTGTGTTTAGGAGGAACTTCCTCAAAAAAGACACGATAGGCCTAGTCCCTAAAAACGGGTACCGCTCGGTCGACATCCAGTCTAAAATTGCACTGCAATGGTTGATCTGGGAACAAGATCAGAGAGGCGTACAAATTCAGCACGCGGCCAACGGCCGTGAAATCAAAATCGGGGGCTCCAAAGTCGACGGCTTTGACGGCAGTCGCATATACGAGTTTCACGGGTGTTACTGGCACGGTTGTTTGAAATGTTTTCCTCACGGACGCGATGAACCCTTGGAAGACGACCCGGCTGATTGTCATAACACCAGACTGGAGAGAACGCGGGTTAAAACGGCCAACCTTTCTCGCCAGCACGAAGTCATCGTTATGTGGGAATGCCAGTTTTGAAAAATATTAAAAAACAAAAAACCCGAAATAGCGTATCTGCATACCCACCCTTTGTTAAAAACGCTGCCCCTTAACCCCCGCGAAGCATTTTTCGGCGGACGTACGGACAACATAAAGTCCTACGCGAAATGCGGAGAGGGTGAAACGATCCGATACGTCGACGTTTGTTCGCTCTACCCGTGGGTGTGCAAGTACGGGAAATACCCCGTCGGCCACCCCACAGTCCACGTAGGCGACCGGGACTGCAGAGCCCAAGGAATGGACGCCGACGGTCTTTTGAAATGTACCGTTCTCCCTCCCAGCCGGTTATACCATCCTGTACTGCCGACAAAAATGAACAGCAAATTAATGTTTATCCTGTGCCGCACTTGCGGAGAAAATTTGATTTCCGGGGATTGTACCCATACCGCAGACGAGAGAGCATTGACCAGAACGTGGACCATGGACAAAGTTAGGAAAGCCGTCGAGAAAGGTTATGTCATCATGGAGATGCACGAGCTGTGGCGGTACGAAACGGTCTCCGGAAATGGCGGGCTCTTTCTAGATTTTACTAACCAGTTCCTCAAAATCAAGCAAGAGGCTTCGAATTTCCTTTGTGGTGCGACACCGAGCCGCTTAAACAAAAATACATCGAAGAGTATTTTACGCGAACGAGGGCGTTAAGCTCGATAATAAAAGGATTAGCAAAAACGAGGGTCTTAGGTCGTTGGCAAAATTGATGTTGAATTCTTTTTGGGGAAAATTTGGCCAGCGGGAAAACCTACCAAAAACCTCTATAGTCAGGCAACCTTCGGAATTGTTCAAACCTTTGACCAACTCCTCCGTAGACGTAACCCACCTCCAAGAGGTGAACCAGGAGGCGGTCGTAGTAAGCTGGCAGTACCTCTAAGAAGTCGGGGAACCGTTAAATAACGTCAATGTAGTCTTAACGGCGAATACGACGGCCCAGGCCAGGCTAAAATTATACGATTACCTTGACGCCCTAGGTGATGCTGTACTTTATAAAGACACGGACAGTGTAATCTACCTGCACAAAGAGAGACATTATAATATACCGACTGGTGACTATCTTGGTCAAATGACCGAAGAACTGGCGGACCACGGCCCCGGTTCGTATATTTCAGAATTTGTTTCCGGAGGTCCGAAAACCTACGGTTACAAAGTTCTGTCGCCTACGAGCGGGCGGACTCATACTGTATGTAAAGTGAAAGGTCCGACACTGAACCACTGAACCTTCGCACCTCGGTTGCTAGATTTAGATGTACAGTAAATAAACAGCTGTTTCGGATCAAAAGCTTAAGAAACAATTTTAACACCACAGGAAAAAAAGCATGTATTGAATAATATCACAATACTCGTTGAATAGTATAAACGAGAGAGAGATAAAATATGTTTACCTTACTGCTGTTTAAGGAAGTGTGTGTGTGTGTGTGTGTGTGTGTGTGTGTGTGTGTGTGTGTGTG
>JAGFPH010006437.1:34122-66873 GCA_018207615.1 Philaenus spumarius | reverse complement strand
TCGAGTTATATAAAATCCCAACTGACAATAGTATTCGAGTTATATAACGACAAACAGGTTTGCTACTGTCAGTCGAACGATGGACGTGAGACGAGCTATTGCTGAGGAGCTTCACAAGCCTGCGAGAAGAAATTTCAAAACCAGGCGTGTGACTCTGAAAGGGTTAAACGACTTGTACCAAGCGGATTTGGTGGAGATGTTACAGTACGCCGGAGCGAATTGGGGTTACAAGTACATAATGACCGTTATAATTTGCCTTTCCAAGTGTGCTTTTGCCGTGCCTATAAAGTCGAAATCAGGGTCGGAAGTAGCCGCTGCGTTGGAACCGATATTAGAAAATCACAAGATGAAACATTTCCAGACCGATCAAGGTAAGGAATTTTTCAACGCGCACGTGCAAAAGTTAATACGAAAACACAAAATAAACCATTACGCTACTTATTCAGACAAAAAAGCGTCCATAGTGGAAAGGTTGAATCGTACTTTGAAAAATCGAATGTGGCGCGAATTCACCGCACGCGGCAGTTACGAATGGCTCGATCTGTTAGCGAATATAGTAAAGTCGTACAATAATACGGTGCACGGTTCTATAGGTATGATGCCCGCTAAAGTTTTGAAAAAGCACGAAAAAAATGCTCTTGCGCAAAATTACGACGGGTAAGTCTTTGAAAAGCGAACCTAAATTTAAATTGGACGATAAAGTCAGAATATCCAAGTATAAGAAGACATTCGCTAAAGGCTATCTGCCCAACTGGACAAACGAAGTGTTTACGGTGTACGCGGTGGTGCCTACAAAGCCGACCACTTATGTTTTAGAAGACGGTAAAGGTGAAATTTTAATGGGAAAATTTTACGGGGAAGAGTTGAGCAAGTCGACGGTATGCGACGTTTATCTCGTTGAAAAAGTCTTGAGCAAGAAAGGAAACAAAGTTCTCATGAAATGGCTCGGATTAGATAAAACGCACAACTCGTGGATCGATAAGAGCGACCTTGTAGAATGAATCACGGAGGCTCGGTAGGCAGGTCTCGATGCCGATCGTGCAGAGTGTCGGCATTAAAAAAGGGAAACTAACAAATTTGATTCAGTTTCTATTCACTATGCGTGTCGAAAGCACGTCGCACGCGCTTCGGATGTCGAACTTTGACGAATACCTGTCGAAGCCTACCAAAAAGAAACGTCACAGTTCTTTATTGCCCGATACTATTAGGTGTATAGTCTGGGGCCCCTCGAATTGCGGAAAAACCAATGTAGTATTTAACCTGATGTTCGAGCCGCAAGGACTAAAATTTGCAAACATTTACGTGTTTTCCAAATCGCTTCATCAGCCTAAATACAGACTTTTGGCGAAGGTTCTCGAAAATTCGGGTATCGGATATTTTCCCTATACGGACAACGACGGTGTCATAGCCCCCGACGAAGCCGAACCGAATTCCGTTATGCTGTTTGACGATATCGCTTGCGAGAAATACGACAATATACGCAGTTACTTTACAATGGGTCGTCACAACAATATCGACTCGTTTTATTTGGGACAGACCTACAGCCGAATACCCAAGCAGCTGATACGTGACAACGCGAACCTTTTGGTAGTATTTAAACAGGACGAGATGAACTTACGACACATTTTCACCGATCACGTCACGCCGGACGTATCGTTTGGAGTTTTTAAAGATATCTGCGCTCTCGCGTGGAAGGATAAACACGGGTTTGCGGTCGTGGACAAAGACAGTGAGATTGCGGACGGTCGCTATCGGCTAAAGTTCGATCGTTTTGTAAAAGATATATAATAATCTTCGATATTCATGTGCGAAAGTATCGGAAGGAAAAAAGATATATAATAATCTTCGATATTCATATGCGAAAGTATCGGAAGGAAAAAGGGAAGGGCACTTTAGGTGACGGCCGGAGATGTAGTAGGCTATCTGTTGAAAAGGGATGCGCTCTTTTTGAGATCTATAGAATTACCATAAATAGAAAATTCGGCGCAAATTTCCGTTCATTATACGATATGTCGTCGTCCGAGCAGGTCACCCTCGAGATATCCCGTCTGAGGGATGCTATCAAGAGGAAATATCAGCAGATGAGGTACGGGGAAGTGGATACGGAACGGTTTCTCGCGAAACAATACAAACCGATTTTTAGCGAGCTGTCTAAAATACTGGGGAAATTTGATGATGATGTAAAAACAGAGGTCAAAGCCGAACCGCCGACGACCTTTGACGAAGCCTCCCCAATAGCGGGGACTTCCGATGCTAACGTTACACCTCGGGGCATAGGTTTTTCGAAACGGAAACAATCGCTGAAACTCCCGAATCCGTGACCAATTTACTGTCAACTCCGGAAGGCCGTAGCGAAGCCACAGAGTATGTGAACGAAATGTTCAAGCATCCCCTTACAGTAGGTACATGCTTAAAATGATAACGGATACATCCCAGGTAAAGGCCATAGATAACGTGTACGGACCGAGAATCGTAAACGAAGAGCTTATGGTCGGAGATAAAAATCTACAATTTTCCGATGAAGGAGAAATTACGATAGACGTTACTGACTATAAAAGGACGGTGGGTCTGTACGAGTTACTATTTAAACGTTCGCCCAAAGACGGTTTGTACACCGAGGCAGACTTGGCCGCTGCCACAACTTGGACGAATGCACACAAAAGACAATACGAACCGCAGAGTCAGATCAATCGTAACCCAAAGTCGGTTAAATACAATAAAATTATAGTACAACTATTCCCGCCCAAAACGTATAGTGGAAAAGGATACGCTTATTGGGACGATCCAAACGAGTTGTGCGATCGGCTGAGACTCTTATTAGCGTCCAGTGACGCAGGCCATACGGGGCACGAAAACGAGATCGCGTCCACCGTGGAAGAACTACGGGAAGCGGGAATGATAAAAGGCCTGGTTAACCGAAAAATTAGATCATTGGTAAGATGAGCGTCGACAAGTTCGGACGTTACTCCGATTCAACGGCCGCCCAAAACAGGGTCCTAAGGGCGTGGGGTACAGCCTTACGCCGGAAGGCACTACGATATTCAAAATAAATTGTTGCGCAATGTAGGCGACCCTGCATCCGATCGCGACGCTGTCAACCTAGGTACTTTGAGGAAAAGGTGTTTAACGTTTGACGGGACGGTTAAAAAGTACAACACTAAAGGTATCCCCTTGGGGGTTTGAGTACGCCCAAAGAGAAAGACGACGCCGTAACAAAAGAGTATCTCGAATCTCTATTGCCCGTCAAACTTTTAGACAGCTATAGCGTTAATAAGAATCGAATACAAAACGTAGGATATCCCAAAGAAGAGGGGGACGCGTTAAATTTGAAATACGCAAACGAACGTCTACTGACAACCAATAAATACGGTTATTTTGATACGAAAGATAAGCTAATTATTAACTTCCCACGGCCAGAGAGAGGCCAAGATGCGGTTTACAAACTATATGTTGACAGAAGGATTGTGGGAAAGTCAGGTGACGGCAGTTGGAATTTTGCAGATTTAAAACTGAGCAAAATCGCTCGACCGAAGAGTGAAAAAGACGCTGTTACTTTGGAATATTTTCAGGCAAACGCTATAACCGATTTACCCGACGGCAGTGGCTATAATGTTAATAATAAACGTATAAAAAACGTAGGATATCCCAGAGTAGAAGCGGACGCGGTAAATATGAAATACGTTGACGAACGTATATTGAACAACGGGGTCGTATCGTTGTCGGAACAAGGATGGAATTTTCAAAATAATATAATAAATAATATCGGTCCACCATTGTTATCACAAGAAGCAGTTAATTTGGAATATTTTCGAGAAAAAACTTTAACATTATCCGGATTTTTGAGTTATACCACGAAAAAGAAGCGAATAGGCGGCTTGGCTAGAGGTACTCTTGACGATGAGGCCGTCACTCTAGGTCAGCTAACGGCTGCGGTAAATAAAATGGAAACTAGCATTAAAACGTTTATATCTGCCGAACTCGTATCTCTTTCACAGACAATCAACACAAACTTACTCAAACAGACGCCTCCAAAGGATACAATGAATCACTGGAAAGATGTGTTTAAGCTTTTACGTTTAGGGTTACCCCAAGTCGTCTTACCCCCAACTCAATAAATAATTTTCCCCCGCCACTCGGCGTCGGGTTAACCCAAGCCGGTGTATAATTTTTCCGTCATTCAGTAAGATGACTTTGACCGGAGCGGTCGTCATGTTGCTCCTTTTCAAAGCGGTTCTCTCCGATGACGAAATATTTTGCGGATTTAACGACACTGACAACGCTCATGAGGCGACAGCCGCGATCAGTTGGCAGAATACTACGATTTCGTGGCACATGTACGGACCACGCGATCATCAGTCTATAGTAGCGCGCGCGTTTCAACTCTGGAATAATAGTACCGTTTTTAAATTTTACCTTGACAGTCTGAATCCGAATATTATTATTTCCATGAGTGAAATGGTGCATGTTAAATTGAGCGGGGGCCCTTTTGATTTCGACGGGGAAGGAAGAGTTTTAGCGCACGTTGATGCCCTACCCACTAAATCCCGCAAACAAGTTGAAATTCATTTCGACAATGATGAATACTGGGATTTCAGTATGGACCTCTCGGCTAGAGGTAAACAATCTTTCTACAAGGTACTTATTAACGAAATTGGTCACGCTCTGGGTCTCGGCCATTCTCATACTCGTGGTTCGACAATGTTTCGTCTCTCATTTCCGCCTGTCGGTGTATCTGATATGTACCAGTTAAAGATATCCGATGACGCCATTCGTGATATACGGACTATATACGGACCGTTTACGACGACTACTACGACAACAACGACTACCAGTACTACACCGATTCCGACGACAACATCTACTACTACGTCGGCACCTCCCCAGACGTCCGAAGGTACTCCGCCTGACCTCTGTAGTTTAAGACGAAACATTGACAAAATTCTCATCGGCGATAGGCACGTATACGTATTTTACGAAAAATATTTTTATAAATTACATTTGGAGGTGTCGAAAAGAGAACCGCACATTGTATCGGAATTAATAAGAGACTGGCTGAATTTCTTACCTCGCGATTTTAAAAGTTTGGTAGGTGTTTATCAACAGACCGATGGTAATATAATCTGTATAACAAACAGTTCGGTTTATACATTCGCTTATCCCAGTCTGCAAATATTGAACGAACACAAGACTTCCGACTGGCTGGGGAGAATTAAAAATCAACGCCGTTTTTCGCAACAATCAAGGTGGAATTATCATTTTCCATTATAATTTGTACGTGTCGCGTTACGACGAATGCGCTCGTACCGATATGTACATGGGTAGAGTCAGTGACCTGTACGCAGGGTTACCGTCAAATGTAAGGGGAGGCTTTTAATACATAGATGGAAATATATACTTTTTCGGTGACAATAACGTGTTTTTCTACAACGAGTTTCTAGGCTACGTCACGTGAATAGAAACGGATATTTTCGACGTTTTGCAGATCACCTGTATGAAAGAGAAGCGGCTCAAAGATTTGTACTCTCTTGTAACGGACTTGTTTTATTTTTCTACATAAACTACGTGTTAGCCTCCTTTTAGTTTAGTATACAAATGGCGAAGGCGCGGTCAACACACGTCAGTCGTAAGCGGAGAGTTGTCAGGAATGGACGTGGCCTTATTTCCAGCGTATTGAGTGCCGGCGACAAATTTTTGAATAAAGCTATCGATCTTCTGCCGATAGAACTGCATTTACCCGGTTACAACTATTGCGGCCCCGGTACGAAATTAGCCAAGAGATTGGCACAAGGCGATAAAGGTGTAAATTTGTTGGACGAAGCCTGTAAAGAGCACGATATAGCCTACAGTAAATACAGCGATTCTGAGAGGCGTAGAGTAGCGGATAAAAATTTAGCCGACAGGGCTTGGAGTCTGATTAAAGCGAGTAACGCTAGCGTAGCGGAAAAGGCAGCTGCTTGGGCCGTAACAAACGCTATGAAATTAAAAACAAAAATTGGGGGCGGTAAGGACGGCGGAGGAAGTCAAAGTCGGTGACCCAGTTGTTGAAACAACTCAAGGGTAAAGGGCTTTACCTGAAACCGTACAAGAAGAAGGGGAGCGGTAAAAGACGCCGCAAGCGCTGTAATAAAAAAAAACCCGATAGATTCGATCCCGATCAGACCGTTGACTAATATCGACTTGGAAAAATATGCAGCTAAATTTAAAATTCCGTATTTCTGCGGTGTTTACATGAGAGATACCCTCCCTCTGCGACCCCTAAAGAACGAGTCGGCCATCGTGAATTTGGACAGTGTGAGATGCGAGGGTTCCCATTGGGTGTGTTACAGAAAACGGGGAGACAGCGTCGAGTACTTTGATACTTTCGGCAATCTTAGGCCACCCACCGAGTTGACGCGATATTTCGGGCCGAACGCATCGGTTCACTATAATTACAAACAACATCAGAGCGGCGACTCAGTCGTCTGCAGACATTTGTGCTTAAAGTTTCTATCGCGATGAGTATCGTTTTGACGGGCAACACTTCGACGCTATCGTGCGATTTCTTTCCGCCGCTCGAGCTCGACGGAGGGTGGGAAATCGGCCTTATAGATCTCGCCACTTACAATTCTATTCCAAACATAACGGTGAACGTTAATAACAAACTGCGAATCTAAGACGAAAAAGTTGACGTGACCGTGAGCATACCTACAGGGTCGTACGAAATCGAAGACATGGAGAAATATTTTGTAACTCAGCTCGAGCCGAAAGGAATTTAATTTCAACTGAAACCAAACAACAACACGTTAAAAGCGGGACTTTTTTGTTCGAAAAAGATTATTTTCCAGGATGGATCCATCGGTCGATTACTGGGTTTCAAAAACGGCACATTAGAGCCCAGTGTGAAACACTTGTTCGATTCGCCGGTCGATATTATCAAAGTGAGTGTGATCCGTGTAGAGTGAAATATCGCCGTGGGTTCGTTTCAAAACGGGGTCGAGTGTCACATTATGCACGAGTTTTATCCCCAAGTAGCTCCGGGATACAAGATCGTGGAAAAACCGTCGAATATAATATATTTACCCGTCAAGGTGAAAAATGTTCATAGTGTGACGGTCAGTCTGAGGGATCAGAACGGAGAGCCGATCGATTTTAGAGGCTAAACGGTATCGGTGCGATTACATTTACGACGGCGACAAAATGGGACTCGTATTTAACAAGCGTCGGTATAAAATTTGATCAAGTGTTTGTACAAAATTGACACGAACGTAATTGAAGGTGACTCACATATCAAAAAAGATTTAATTTTGTCAGAATTTAGAACATTGTGTTTGGATTTATTTGTAAATTATTTTAGATTGCACTTGTTTTATTAAGACGTTAACGAAAGTATTTACCAATAAGATATTCTAGATACATTACTGTTGTTATTATATAAATTGATATAAAATAAAATTACTATTATAAATATCACCGTATTATTCATTTATTTTTTACCACCTCAAAAATCTGACCCAAAACCCCCAAAATCCTGCCCCCGAAGTGCTACGACCCTTTTACCATTTAAATCGGGTTTACCGTACACGAAAACATAATTATACAACTATACCCCACACGATATTTTTCGAAATTTTTAAGTTTTTTAGACATTTTGGTCATGTGTTTGGTTAATCTCGGTTGGGATCGGTTAAATATTTTGCCAGTACGCTTTAACGAGTCGATATATATTTTAAAATTACATTATAACATTTTATATAAATATACAACACACTATTTACAACGGCAGGGCCTACGTTATAGTGTAAGACTGGCGGAAATATATCACGAAGGGTCACGGCAGCGCGTTCCCGTAGAGAATCTTCGAACTATCCGACCGTCCGACGGCAGCGCGTCCCCGTAGAGAATCGTCGAACTATCCGCGTGACCCGACGGCAGCGCGTTCCGGTAGAGAATCACCGAACTATTCGCGTAACCCGATGGCAGCGCGTTCCGGTAGAGAATCACCGAACCATCTCCGCGCGAGCTACGCGTATAACGTGTTTTACATTATATTACAAGGGTTTAAGTTCGGTCGAGTACGGATTTTTTAGTTCGGGTAAGATCGGCGGAAACGGTTATATAACGTGGTTTTTACATTATATCGCGATGGTACAGCGAAGCCTAAGCTCGGTCGAGTCCGTGGGTTAGACCGGTAGAAAAATATATCACGAGGGTACAGCGGTTTTTATTTCGTCTAAGTAAGGCTTTCGGGGGTTGCGGCAGAGCCATACGTTCGGAAAATACCGGTTTGCGAGACTTAATTTTGACTAAGTCCGATTCGGATTTACTCGGGAACGATCGGTAATGTTCGGGATTATATAATGCAATTTAAACTATATTACATGGGGACTATAACATTTAAATCTCCTAATTTCTTCGGTTGGATTCGGGGACGATCGGTAATGTTCGGGTTGTTATAATGCAATTTATACTATATCCCAACGACACTATAACACGTTGTATATGATACAAGGTTAATGATGGATGTTAAACATATATACTTCACAAGATAGTTCCTTCTTAACAGAGTCGACGTAGCCTAACCGCTAACGTTTTAGACTCGGGTCACGGTGGTACCCGGTTAGACTCTCGGAGACGTCCAAACTTTTTTCAAAGCGAATAATTAAATTAAATATTAATTATTACAAAAAAAGATGGCGGCTAAAAAAGATGGCGGAAACAAAATGGCGGTTAGGTCAGGAGGTGGAGGGGGTTGGGTTAGGGGGAGGTGGGGTTGGGTTATGAGGAGGTGGGGGTTGGGTTAGGAGGAGGTGGGGGTTAGGTTAGACCACGCCCCTTCCCCCCACCACTTTTGGCGATATATCGCCCCAGTCTACTACTAATCACTATTGGAAAAAATGATAATATTATTAATGCATTGAAAGGAAAATTTAATGCTAAAAATCTTGGCAAAATAAAAAAATTTGTAGGAATGGAAATAACAAGAAATGAGGATACTATAACTATAACTCAATCAAAATTAATTGAAAAAATTCTGGAAAAAATTAACATGAATGATTGTAAAATTATAGGAACGCCAATGGAAGTTAATTTTCATTTTTATAAAAATTTTAAACCAGTTGATGTACCTTATCGTGAAATAATTGGAAGTATAATGTATTTGGCAATTTCTACAAGACCAGATCTGATGTATTCAGTATTCTATTTAAGTAGAATGTTAGTAAGTCAACAAGTCAGTCATGGGTAGCAGCTAAGAGAATAATTCGATATTTAAAAGGGACTAAATATTTAGGATTATTATACCGGGTGAGTTTTAAATGTCCCCCCTAATTTTTTCCGCATTTCTTAAGATGTCGACTCCTAACCACCGCCGAACATCATTGATTAGTTTATACTTTCTTTTGATGAGCTTCACATTTTTGGCCGCCATCTTGGATCCGCCATATTGGAATGAAATTTTATTTTTTAAATGTAAAGGTAAGGTTGTGACCCATCATTTCAAACTATTTTTTTCCGTAGAACACAATGCCGCAATCGGTTTTTAATTATCTGCTTTCGTTCTCGAGATGTTAACAATTTTGTAAAAAATTTAAATTTTCAAAAATCCCTTGTTTTATTCATTTTTTTTTAAATATCGACCCTTCATCATCAGATATCACAGTTTGGTAGTAGTTTATAGATTTTTATTAAGTTTTAAATGTTTACTGCCATCTTCAGTTTTGCAGAGAAAAGTTGTTAATACACTGAAATCAAACAAATTTAATGAAATGATGGGTCACAACCTTACCTTTACATTTAAAAAATAAAAGTTAATTCGAATATGGCGGATCCAAGATGGCGGCCAAACATGTGAACCTCATTAAAAGAAAGTATAAACTAATCAATGATGTTCGGCGTTGGTTGGGAGTCGATATCTTAAGAAATGCGTAAAAAATTAGGGGGGGACATTTAAAACTCACCCTGTATAAGAAAACTGACAATTTTACTGTACAATAAAAGGATACTCAGATTCAGACTGGGCTGGTGACAAGATTGATCGAAAAAGTACAAGTGCATTAATAGTTTTATTTGGAGGAAATGCAGTATCTTGGCAGTCGAAAAAACAAAGTTATGTAGCATTATCAACTGCAGAAGCAGAATATATAGCCGCAGTATTAACTGCACAAGATCTTATTAATATCAAGGGTGTAAGTAAACATTTTGGAATTGAAAGTGATATTGAATTATATGTTGATAACAATGGTGCAATAAACATGACTAAATCACATGAAAATTCTAAACGAAGTAAACATATTGATATAAAGCAGCATTTTATTAAAGATTTAATTATGAAGAAAATAATGAAGATTGAATACATCAACACGAAAGAAAATATTGCCGACATGCTGACCAAGGCTTTGTGTAAAGAAAAGTTTATAAATTTAAGGAATAAAGTTATGAATGACATTTAAATAATCAATTAAACTTTAACAAGTTTTAATTGAGGAGGAGGGTTATGATATATAGATGGCATGTCGTTGCTAAGCAACCAGTTGGTTTAGTTTTGTTATTTTTAATTTGGAGAAAAATTATAAAAGGTTAATATAGTTTTTTGATTGATTGTTAATTAAATAAAAAGATTAGTTATTTTACAAACGATTTATTAATTACTTTAATTTAATTTTTTTCTTTCATAAACTCAAAAAAAAGGAAATAAATAAATTAAACAAAGTAAAATAATAATAGTCATTTAATAATCAAAAGGCAGAAAAAAATTTAAAAAACAAAATTGTAAAGGCAGTTATAAATTTTATATAACATGGTGAATCATATATAAAGACAGTGATAGTGATTTCATACTGTAAAACAATATATAAACAGTTCGAGTGGTATAAACAATACAAAAAAGTGACAATAGCAACAAAAGAAAAGAAACTATAATCAGTTTTCCATTCCAAAATATATTAAATACATAACATATACAGGGTGTATAAAAAAACCTTTCAGGACTTTGGGATATGATTTCTCATACAAAAATTAAGAAAAAAGTTCCTATAAACATAGGTCCGAAAATGCTTCGTTTTCCAGATATCCGCCATTTTGTTTTTTGTACAAAATAATTCATATCTAGAGAACGGTTTGACTGATTGAGTTCAAAATTTTCACGAAGTTTAACCTGACAATGATATACCTCAAGAAAAATTAAATCCAATCATGCGTTTCAAATGGCGGCTGTTTGAAAATTACAAACCTAAATTACTCCAAACCCATACATTTTAACGAAAAATGTCAAGACACCTTTTTTGTAGCCCTTTTGATTCCCTATCGGTTGGTGTAACTGTCAAAACAATCGGATGAAGGATAACAGTTAAGTTATGTGTACTAATTGGTTTGTTCAACCCGGCATCCTATACCAACACAGTAAATACTACAATATTGTATGGACATTTGTTGTCACTACCTTTTAACGTTACAAAACATGTGAATCGACATTTTTTGTTAAAACGTACGGTTTTTGAGTAATTTATGTTTGACATTTTCAAACAGCCGCTATTTTTAAACGCATGATTGGATTTAATCGTTTATTTTTCTTGAGGTATATCAATGTCAGGTTAAACTTCATGCCAAGTTTGAACTTAATCAGTCAAACCGTTCTCTAGATATGAATTATTTTGTACGAAAAACAAAATGGCGGATATCTGGAAAACGAAGCGGATATATGGAGGAATCATATCCCAAAGTCCTGAAAGGTTTTTTTAATACACCCAGTATAACATCATAGTTTGCGTTAACAAGAAAAAACAATTTGACAACAGTGCAAGCAAGTTGGCAACATGGCTGTAATATCGGAAGCAACAAGTTACAGAAGGAAGGAGACTAGAAAGACAAGATGGCTGGTGTTAGTTGT
The DNA here is from genome assembly GCA_018207615.1 of Philaenus spumarius. Lineage (NCBI taxonomy): Eukaryota > Metazoa > Arthropoda > Insecta > Hemiptera > Aphrophoridae > Philaenus > Philaenus spumarius. The sequence continues at coordinate 55,010 of JAGFPH010006437.1, read as the reverse complement.
GTGTGAAATGGAGTAAGTTACATCCACGATGTAAAATATTATTATTTGAAAGTCTGTGGTGGAGATCAAAATATACAATAAGAAAATGTTGTGATTTAAGGAATTTTGATAAAAAATTGAAGTATTTCAAAGTGCACATGTGACGATAAACCAAGAACGTTTTGTGGTTAAAATTTATGAAATAGTGAAAAATGTACAGTGGCGGACTCATCACGCAAGTATATAGAATAAGAATATAAAATTTTTTTAAAGGAATTAGAACTTTTTTGAACTTTTCATGTAAACTATCTGCCTATAATTTTAATAATTAGAAAATTGCGTCAAAACAGCTCATAATTTCTATGCTGTATATATATTTGATTTCAATGTAAATGATGTTTGCTGATACTGTATGTGTGAGTAAAATTTTAAGTTGTTCGCATGAGATGCTCTAATTTTCATTTCTATACCATGATACCACTCGTATGTAAGTACTAATTCAGTCCAATGAAAACCCCTTTGGAAGTAAATATAGGCCTAAATTGATTTGGTTAAAACATAAAAACTAAGCTAAAAACATATACTGTGACCTAGTGACATGGAATGTAGGTCGATGGGTTAGAAAACAAACAGATTGAGGTTGGATTGATTAGTATTGCATAATTCATAAAGATGGGTGTTGTAATCGATGGTAACGTGAATAGTCTCTAGAATCAAATAGCCTAGATATACCTACAGTCCATGGTTTTTTAATAAACATTTTTTTAAATTTTATTAGTCAACATTTTTAAACCCATTTTTTATACAGTTCAAAATAAAATATTATTTTTTATGCAACATAGAGTTATCTTTCATCACCGGTATTAATTGAGTAAAGCTACGTACTATATTGTGATATTATAAACATTACAAACGCTATAAATATCAGAAATTAATTTTTTTCCGCTTACACACTTCTTCAGCAAGAGATATTTAATTAAATTACAAGTGAAAAAACATGGACCAAGACCGGGAGTTGAACCCGGGACCTTTAATTTCCATCATAACGCTCTACCAACTGAGCCACCCTGATCGCTCCAGATATTGGTCGATGTTATCTCACTTGTACGGTTTCACTGCAATTATTGAACTAACAGACTGAATACCTCGTGTATTGAAGACAATCTTAATTCTTTTTTTCTTTTTGCGGCTTACTGTGGAGTTGTTATTATTAATTTTTTTCCGCTATCACACTTTATTAGCAAGGGATAATTAATTAAATTTTAAATGAAACAACATGGACCAAGACCAGGAGTTGAACCCGGGACCTTTACGTTTCCGTCGTAAAGCTCTACCAACTGAGTCACCCTGAAAAAAAACCGTAAAACCTCCTTGCCTGATAGTTTTTATATTTTACATACCTATGTGCTACCCGTCACTGTGGATGTCGCTTGCTGTTCAATTCAATAACAAAACTCTTTTTGCTCTATTGGAGACACTCGGCGCAATGGTACATATTTCACAGACATGACCTATAGCTGCAGCCCATGAACACTAAATCAGGTTTTCCTTATATCAAATAAAAATATAGAATTTACACTAAAATCATATAAACCCATATATCTATATATCCATATAGAAGTATATCGATTTGTACTAGATATAACTCATCGATTACAAAATATGCTTGCTCATTTGTTGAAAAACTGTCCAATCTTAAGGGTTTACAGAAAACTTCATATATCTAAGAAATTATAAGAGTGACGAATTATTGGAAGGCAATGCAATGTTAGAAAGTTCAAATTTTGATGAATCCAAAGGTGACCTTATATTCTTTTCAAAACGAGTCCTTATGAGCCTTAGAAAAGTGACAAGTTTTGAGTCTTTTCTTTGTGTTTTCTCGAGCGGTGTCATCTTTTAGACAAATACAAGTTTAAAAACGATGATTACATATGAAAATATACGTTTTAGAACAAATTTGTAAATACAAAAAAAAAAAAATGTTTAAAATATTTTCTTTAAAATGGTTTTTGTTTTATTGAGAGTGAATGATTTTTAATGGGTGAAATATTCAATACATTTAGACAATACAATAGTGCTGTCTACCACTTGCTCGGCGGGCTTGTAGGGTTAAATCAACATATAAATCAGGCCTTAAAAAAATGTTTGACCCTCCCCCTGTATCTGCCCCTGACTACAACCTTGTATGATGAAAATCAAGTTAAGATCGACTAAAATAGTACAATAGGGCTGATGAAATTAGTGAATACATTTAAGCTATGACATTAATTGTTAAAATGTCGTTTTAACCCAAAACTGAGTATCGTAATGGCGGATTTTTTCCCGCCAATCGTACAATATTTTTTTTTAATTCGCCAAATATAGTAATTTCTATTCCAATCCAAAAGTTTTCAACATTTTTTTGTAGCAAAACCTACAAAGAATTCAAATATGACAAAAAAATTTCTGATATGGTAAACTTTAAAAGTTATTAACTCAGGCAGCACAAAATGATTAGTAACACGAAATAGTAAAATATGTTTGTATTTTTTTTAAATTAACAAAAGTTCGTAATTTAGTTATGAATAGAACTGTCAAAAAAATTTAAATACATCAATTTCAAAACTTTGTTTTAGAAAAATCAGTTTTTATGTACCTACTACACGACCACTACTAAAACTATGCCAATGCAAGCTTTTGTTTTAAAATTCGTAAAAAATAGTCATTATAATTACATAAAAATCAAAAATGTACATAACTTTTTGTAGCAAAAGTTACAAAATATTCTTATAGGCTATGCAACTAAAAAATTGTTTGATGTAAAATTTAAAAAATTATTAGCTCAGACAGCACAAAATGTTTAGTAACAGAAGAAAAAGACCAACTTTATTCCTACATTACAAATACACGTAGTAAAACATTTTTGTAATTTTTTCAAAGTTTTGTAATTTAGTTCTGAATAGAACTGTATAAAAACATATAATATCAAATTCCAAAATTTTTTGTAGAAAAACACCTGTTGTTTTTATGTACCTACTTCATGACCACTACTAAAACAAACAAGCAGATCGTGCAAAACAATTTCGTATAAGTTTTTCAAAAATCGTGGGAATTTTGCAAAATTCAATGAGCTTCTCGGAGCCTTGCGGCCCTCAGGCTCGTGCCTATCATTCCTAATGGGTTAATCCACCACTGGTTAGCAGAGTAACTGATACTCATGGTTAGCAAATCAATGAATTGATTGATAATAATAGGAGAGAACTAATCGTAACTTAACTAAAACATTATACTAATATGCAACTAAACATTTAGTACTAGGTAGTAAAAGGTTTGCATTCTCAAAATAAACAGAACTAGATTAATATACTACTGTAGAAGGTTTAGTCCTAAAATGACTTACAAAAGAGGATTGACACCCAACAAACATATATATAGTTGATTTTGGGCTATAACTCAGTAAATTATACGTTGTTTGGTCTCATTTTTCTGGAAATTAAGTCAAGAATATAAATAATAATATTGTAGATTTTATTTTCAAATATCAAAATTAAGTAAAGCAAATTGAAGTTTTATCAAGTGAAGTCCAGTAGATGACTCATACAGGTGGGGGCAGGTCACTGGCCGCCTCTACGCTTCTCGCATGAGTGTGAGGGAAGCGACAAGCAACCCTTCCTTCAACCGCACTCAGTTTGATAATAATATGCCTAATACTAGTAGTTCTGTGAACAGTAGACCTCGCTCGTTGAAATAACAAATGTGGTTTTGAGCTTAGGTTAAAAATAGTGTGCCAGTAAAGAAGTAAGCACAAGGTTTAGCCAGTGAAACATTATTTACAATTCCCGCGATTCCGGGATTTTTAGTTCTCGTTTTTATTTCTTTTCTTGAGCTTTAACTGCTAACGATTTTCTTTTAGAGGCATTGTGTTTTATTTAGGTTAATAATGCGTAAGATAGCTAAAAATAATGCGTAAGATCGCGTTTTAGAGGGTCAACATACAATTAAATATTTACATACTTAAATAACTCAAACTTAACAATGTATCATAAGTTAACTTAAGTTCAATATATTGAAATATTAGAAATAATGAAAACAAACGATGTCAAAACGTCGTGATAGTGATTTCAACCCATGTACCAATACTTCCCACGGTGTCCTACGGTAATTTTTTGTATGTTCTTTATCGCCGCAAGGTTTCATTTGTTTCATCTCATTTTGTAATTCAAGTAAAGCTAAGTCAAATACTTTTATGAAATTTACAATGATAATTTACAGGTATACAGTTCAATTCTTTGATTTATCCTCTACACTTTCTTATAATAATATGTAATTTTTGGGAAAATGATATATTCCTAAATTACTACTCAAAACAGGCCTATTTTTGTTAGCAGTCTTGTAGTAAGAACATACAAACTGGTGTTTACAAAATAAGAAATATGAAATTGATAAATATTTTTATACAATTCTATTTAGAACTAAATTACGAAACTTTTTTACATTTATGAAAAAAATTACAATAATTTTTACTACTTTTTATGTATTCCTGAAGTTAAACATTTTCCCTTCGTTAATGAACGTGATTGTTTCTTGAGCTAATAACTTTCTGAATTTTACTTCAATAATTTTTCACTGACATACATGAATTCTTTAAACCTTTATCTACAAAAAAGCTATGGAACACTTTTGAATTGGTTTGGAATAAACGTATAAAAACATGGTTGAAATACAAAAACTTGGATGATTTTTAACAAATTCGAAGTTTACGGCCATTTTGTGAGCTTACCGTTAGAGATACGGAAAAAAATCAAGAATACAATTTTGTTTAAAATTTAATTTGCTATATGTTATTAGTTTTTAAATTCGACTTACGGTTAAGCCACAAACTGGCTTTGGAAAAAAGCTTACACTGAGAGAAACGGTCCGGCTGCCATTTTTATTTTATTTAAGGGGTTAAAAATGAAAAATGGAAAAAAAACGTATATATACATGGCTCGGCCTAGGAATAAGGAACATTCATGCAAAAAATCATCAAAACCGGTCAAGGCGTTTGGCCGTAATCGTGAGACAGACACACAGACGAAATGCCGAACGGTCGAGTTAAAACGGAGACCTCGCTTACGCTCGGTCAATAATATGTTTGTATATTTTTGTATTGGGTTTTGTGAAAATAGTTTTATACAAGCTGTTATTGGAACGTTAACCTATTATTGGACGGTTATTAGGGAATCCAATTCCGGGATCCTGAGATACCATGCCGATTTACGCCTATGGGATTGTAAAATGACAGTCCCAGGATTAGGACATTTTTACGTTTCAAGTATTTTGACTGGTACAGTACTGTTTAATCAAGAGAATAATAGATTTTCTAAATAAATAACATAATTTATTTATTATAAGTAGTGAACTAAATAAACAATCAAACAAATGACTTGAATAAACAATAATATTAATCGGGTAGTCGGATACACATAGTAGCGACTGTGTAAGAGTAGACAGACGTCTGTTATTATTGTTTACATGATGGTGATGTCATCATTTTTTATCTTGTACATTATTTTACTATATATGTATTTTATTTTTTTAAATGCAATTGCATTTATTTGTACAAAAGTAACAGTTTAAATATACAACTTATGACCTAAAAACCACTGTGTAGCTTGTTTCTTAGTTTACGTACCTACCTACCAACCCGACTACATTGACGTAAAATGTTTGTGCTCCTTTTAGTGTGATTAATGTTTATCAATGTTTTTAAAAAAAAAAAAGAAATGCTAAATAAATATGGCTTATTTTGTTATAGTGATAATTATATAAATAATACTACATCATAACTACATGCTTTTAGGCTTTGTATTAGTCTAGTTAGTATTTGACCAATCCTAGGACTCGTTTTTGCGATTCCGAAATCCCAAGATCGAAAATTTCGTCCGGTATTGAATTTCCTAATTGTTATGTTTCTACATTTAGTTCTTATAAATTTAGTAAACAGTGCCGACAGTAAATTATTGAAATATAATAATTTAATTTATAATTAAAAATGAATCGCAAGGCAAAACCGCAATTTTATAGAGAATATACAGGTTTTTTTTCAGCACTCAATTACAAAAGAAGGATTTATAAAATAGTTTTAAATGAGGCAATGTCAAAGGGCCCAGCTGCCAGAAATTGCACTGTTTACTGTTTAGACACGGCTATAGGGTGAAGCGCTGAGTCGGCGGTCGCTTGTAATTTACTAACTACTAGTAGTAGGGGTAGGGACGCTAAACACAGCACTATTGCGCCATAAAATGTCATTTCCCAGCCAAGTACAGAACCCTAAGGTTTTGCTCCTTGCTGATGATCGCTTGTTGGAAATTCTGTAAAGCCCTTCGCCGCATATATAAAAACAGAAATGGTTTATAGAATCTACTATATCTATTTTCTCATCTGAAAATCTGAGATAATTGCTTGGTATCAAAACTAATTAAATTTAGGCTAGTACAGAACTAGGATTAAAAGTGATGTTATTATATTTACCTGTTTTCCTTTGCCTGAGCACTCTTCCAATTCTGTGGTGTATTCACATGCTTCCTTAGAACTTCTCCAATATTTATATTGATGGTTTTAACACTTAGATCCATCATGATACTACTTATGATTTAAACACAATGAAATTGTATAATGTCAAACGATTTATACCTATAGCTATCATTTTTCTCGGTTGGACTAACGCTAGTACACTTTTATAATAATAAACAAACATTTATTTCTAACCTGCTTAAACTTAACTCTATATCTAAATATGCATGTGGACCAGTGGCGCACCGAGGATTTGGCTTTGGGGGGGACTAAGCTCAGGTCAGACAGGAGCGTCGTATTCAAACAAAACGCGACTCTTGACCTCGACAAGAATGAGCAGGAAAGTTAACTTGGTCTGAAAAACTGATTTCTGTGGGAATAACCGGGATCTAGGAATTTACGAATTTGGGAATATTATTTGGTTAATGCATTACACAAAAAACGTGTGTATTGGTCATCTAATTCCTGAATCGTAGATAGAAAAATTGATTAAGTAATAAGCGTTAAAAGTTAAGGGAAAATTTCAAATTAACTCAAAATTTAAAATGAATGGTATTTTTGTAAATGGCAAGAAATTTCAAGAGAGAAATGTTATATGACAAAACTGATAATTTTGACAATTAAAGATTTTAGAGAAAAGTGCAAAGTTTGCATAAAGTTAAAGTATTAAAATAGAGTTTTAAAGTAAATTAAATGTAAACAAGTTATTAAAGAAGGGAAGTTTTATAAGAAAAAATAAAGAAAACATTAAATTTAATTAGATTAAAAAGGTGACAAATTTCACGCTGAAAAATAAAAAGAGTTTAAATTAAAATTAAGTTTTAAAGTTAATAAAGAGATTAAATAGAGTCATAAGTATTATATTGTATTGTAAACCACCAGTATTTGAGATAAATTTCGGGAGTAAAATTAAAACAAAACTTGAGAAAAATCGAAAATTGCTAAGTCCCAGAAAACCACTACAAAAAGGAAAACCAAAGTGAAACTGCGGCCATGGACCAAATTCACAGGTAAAATAAAGATGTCAAAAGGAAATTTGAAAAAAGAAAAAAATGAAAAACTTTTTCATAAAACGTTAAGCAAAAAATTAAGATTAACATAAAAAGAGAATGGAAGATCGCACAACAACGATTCGACTTCGAGGAGAAAGAAGACATCATGCTAATTAAGAATCTTCAAAGAAATTCAAAATTGGAGCAAAACTACAAAAGTTATTAAGAAATTATGAAAGACAATAGACCACGGGTACAGCAGGCCAACGTCAAAAGAGTAGTAGGGATAGACCTAAGAAACTTCCGGGGGAAAGTGGAAAAGTTAAAAAAAACGAGATTGCGAAGAAAGTTATGGAAGAAAAAGGATGAAAATAACATGACAATTCATAAAATAATTTATACTACAAACCAGTACCAAAAAACTTTGAACAAAGTTAAGTTTCAGGAAAGTTAAAAAACCACTAAAATCAACGGTGAAAGGAGAAAGCCGATGAAGCGTTGAACGCGCTCTTGATTCATTAAGGCTTCTGCTTCTTCATAATTCTTCGTCTGATTATTCTTTCATTTATTTACGACCATCAAAGGGCAGTCTACATGCATCTGGACTTCAAGATTTCTACGGAGTAATCGAGGTACAGGATGATACAATCTGGACTTCTGATGGAATAGCGAGACGAACGACCCGAGGGAAACCTGACTGCAACCAGGAATCGAACCTACTAACCGCATACAACTTCAGGACGACTACAAGCAAACATAAGGTCTGTGAAAGGCGTATGTTACGTTATATTTTGTCCCCAAAATTTGCCTGAAGTTAAATTTAAAAAAAATTATTTCATATGGTACTGGGTTAGGTAGGATAAGTTTAAATAATCTCTTGAAAATTATTTTAAAATTTTAATTCATAGAAATAAAGTAGAGTCATTAAAAGTAAAGTTAAATTTAAAAATAAATCAAATCATATAAGTAAAAAGATAAAGTAAATGTAAATTAGAACGTTCTGTCTATGTGTAATAAATGTATTGAAGAAAAAAAAGTGTAAAAGTTATTGTTTGAGAGAAAAGTTCCTAAAGAAAAATATTAACATTTTAATTGAAAGTTTTACTTTAATTTTGATTTTTGATAAATAAAATTTATCATTTATTTACAGAACAAAAATTACTTGAGTTTTAAAATTACCTGTGTTGATGATTATCCATTATTATGTCCTGTGTCTTATACAATTAGTAGTAAATATATGAAAAGGTTATCAAAAGCACAAATACGTTACTAAGGCGGTTTCAGTGTTCTCACGTCTCTGAGATTTACCAAAAGGGTAAACAAGAGTTGAAATTATCTGAGCTAGTGATTTTAAATTCTGGAAGTTGTAAAATTAATTGTTGATTAGAATAAACAAATTTTATTCAAACCTAAGTTCACCTGGGTGAAAAAAGAAGGTAGCCTTGTGCCTTCCAAGTAGGTGAATGTAATTTATTTTATAACAAGAAAACCAGCGTTGGCCTAAAAGTCAAGAAAGAGTATTTGACAGGTAACCTGGGGCTGAACGTTATAAAATTGGGGTCGCAAAAAGGGGCCAAATTAAAAATAAAATTTTCGCTCGCAACGTCAATAGGTTTTCCGTTATAAAATTGGCGCCCATTGTGGTTGGCTCGATTTAACCTAAAGTTAAAAATAACCAAAAGTTAAATTAGATCAAAGACCGACGTAACGATTATTTGTGCTTTAATTGTATTTGTTAGAATAGGGATAATTTGTGTAGTGTATAGTATTCTACTGCCATTATTAATACTGTGTCAAGGTATCCCGGGGTTCAGTAATCGTTTGTGTTTAGAGGGGGAGAGGTTATAATTATTGTTAAAAATATTTTGTTGTGGTAAAATCGTGTTTAAATACAGTGATAGAAATAAAAGGTTTTAAATAAAAATTATTGAGTGGTTTTAAGACACGACACGACAAAAGATAATAATATAACGAGTTGTAAAGAAATAAACAAGCAAAGTTAATTAAATTAAATAAAATGGCGACCAAGGAGTTAAAGGATTTTATGGAAATGTATAAAAGGGATAAGGAAGAGGAAAATAAACGTATAGAGAAAAAAGAAGAAGAGGAAAAAAAATAAGGAAGAGGAAAAGAAACGTATAGAGAAAAAAGAAGAAGAGGAAAAAAGAAATAAGGAAGAAGAAAAGAGAGAAAAAGAAGAGGCTCAAGAACGTAAGGAGGAACGAAGGAGGCTGAAGGACGAACACATCCGGGAAGAGAAAGAAAAGGAACGAAAGGAGAAGGAAGAAGATCGGAGAACTAGGGAAAAGGAACAGAAGGAGTTGTACCAACTAGTTTCCGGAAAAATAGGGGAGATAGGAGCCAAATTAGAAAAGGAGACCGAGAGATGCGTCCTGCAGCATTCCTAGTTAGAGCACAGAGTAGATGGGATGGATGAAAAAATCAAATACTTGGGAGATTCAATGAAAACCATAAAAACTAAAACCGACGAGAATTTTAAGAAAATGGAAAATAGAGTGGAAAGAGTTGAAAAAACATTAGGGGACGTAAGTAGCCAAGCAATCGGACCGTGTAGCCTAGGAATAATGGTGCCGTGAAGTGAAAGCGATGCAAGGAAACTAGAATATTATGGGAATACGAAGGAACGGCCGAAACAATTTTTAAGAGAGTTAGAGGATTTAATCGACGAAATAAATCCGTTTATGAGGGATAGTAAAAAACTTAGGATAATGGAACGACATTTAAAGGGGAGTGCACGAGAATGGTATCAGGTAGTTAAAATGGAGCATATGAAATACGCAGAGTTTCGGGAGTTATTTTTACTAAATTATTGGTCACTTCAGAGACAGAAAATTGAGCGCAATAGAGTAGAAAACGGTCGGTATTATGAAGATAGTCCGTTTAGCCGTAAATATCATTTTTGTCGTATGATAAATAAAGCCAGCGATTTAGACCCGCCAATTCCCGAGAACTTTTTAATGTTTACAATTATGCAACATTATGATGACCAGATTAGGTTAGCAAGTATGGGTAAACCTAGTGAAACTATTAAGGAGGCAATTAATTTCCTAAATAACATTGATGGCCCAACGTCCCTAGCTAACTGGTCTAGCTTCCGGCCCCACATTTTAACAGACTGGCCTCGAATCTAGATTAGGGTTATGCTTATATAACCCATCTAACTTCCGTGTTGACAAACTACACTGTTCTTACGTGCAACACAAACACACTTCCGCCAAGCTCATCCTCCCTTATTATGCTTCCTTGTTTACCTCCATCTGTCTTACGCAAAGTAATATCTTTACACTAAACATACTAACTCTAATACTGAATATAACTAATATATATCTTTTATTACACACCCCATTTATTCGTAACACTGTGCAGTCTGTATTTTGCCTGGAGTACAAACTCAAAGTTTAAATATTTAACCCTAGTACACAATGCATCGCATGTAAGTAAAGAAACAAAACTATTCTTGTAATCAATTTTATCTGCAATATACACAGTCACTCCACCTGCTCTATAACCCTCGTTACAATTTTGAATAATGAATCCGTCGTAACGGATTAATGATGAATAATAAATTAAACTCATTATTTTTTACCCATATCTCCGTTAGTATGATTATGTCCGGCATTCTCTCACAAACTGACAAATTAACTAAAAATTCATCAAAATTTTTCCGCATGCTTCTAATATTAAGATGCATCATGACTAAATCCTTATTCCAAAAAACCTAATTCCTTATTCCTTATCCTAATGTGTCAGTCATTCCAATTTAAAAAAACAAAAACAATTAACCGCTCCAATTTGAGAAATACTAAAAGAGAATACTTTAACTTAATTCTAAACAAAAAACTTACAAAAAAAAACAATGTAATACCCGTACCTTTAAAAAAAGTACTGGAAAATAAAATAATAATAAATAAAGATTCACTATAATAATATTGTTCCACTAAAATCTCCAAATGTATTACAGTTTATCCAGGCCAGTCTTACTCGTTATAACTAAGAAAGGGCTATTTTCATTTTTTCGCATAAATACCTCGCCACCTCTTGTCTATACAAATCATAATTCCTGAGCTTCCTCACCATAGCATAGAGACGCCTCCTGACCTGCGACAGCGACTCATTGACGCAGATGGTTTCATTTTCAGGAAGGCCTAGATGCTGCATCGTAAGGTCTCTCTTGATTCGTTTTTTCTTTAGGTCTTCCTTGTCAAATCGTCTCGTAAACTTAACGATGATGCCTGATGGACCTCTTTCATGCCTACCCAAGCGATGACAGTTATCTATCATAGCTTCAGTGGCAGGAAAATTGATTGCTACTCCGATTGGTTGAACTACTTCTAGAACATTCTCTCCTTTATTTTCAGGTACTCCTTGAATCTCTATACAATTAATTCGTCTGTACTGCTCAACGTCATCAAATTCGTTCCACATGAGCTTCTGTAACTGATCCACATGAGCTTTAAGTTGCTGGTTTACTGAGGTTAGCTCTTCTATTTTCCTTAAGTACTCTTCTACCTTCACTGTCTGTTCGTCAATCGCCCTTTTATTGTCGTCGATCTAAGCTTCACTGAGGTCAGCCTTCATTACTTTCTGATCCTCCTTAATCTCGTTTATGGCCACCATTATGTCTTGCAGGGTAAATTTTGCTTCATTAACAGATGAATCCAATCTCATACTCTTACGCCTGTCAACGGAACAAGGCTCGCACCTCCATATTATATTATCTGCCGTTATAGCATCAATATCCGCCTTAGGCATATTTTGACATGTCACATGAAATGCTTTCGCACACTCCTTGCAAATTATTTTTAGTTGCTTGTTTGAAATACCCTTTCTGCAAATATCGCAAATAGATGACATGGTGAAATGTACAAACAGAAGAACGCAAGTGTCAAAAGGAAAAGATAAAACAAAAAAGAGGAATTTTGCAACTAAAATGCGAAGAGAAATCAACTTGACTAATACATGATTATATACAAAATACCTGAAATTAAAAGATTGCAGAAAATAATGTAACTGGTTTACGAATTCCATGTCTCTTATCACAGAACTACGCGAACTTAAAACTCCGACCAAATATAACACAAAACGTTATCTCTACTGCAAAACCACTCCCGATGCTTACTCCTTGGACTCTGAATCATTACTGAATTCATGCAGCTCCGCAGTGGTTGTCTGCAGCTCATTTCGAAAGATGATTTCCATCATCATTCTCCACTTATAAGTATCAGGTGGTGAAAGGTCGGTGAGTGGGATAGGTAAATACAGAGTATGTTCCTTGAGAAATCAGGTGGTTGCCAACCTTTCTTTGAAGTAAAGTAATAGTGGCTACAGTGATGTGACTGGTGGTGCCATATTGCTGGAACCACTGGGAACCAAAAGCCAGACTGCTATTAAGACAAAACCTCTGTAGGTCTCCTGCAAAAGGATGAAGGAACTATGCAATGTACCTGGTTAACAGTAACAGCATTCGTGTAATAATCATCTTTAACAGAATACGGAACCAGTACGGCTCTCACCTGATGCAGTGCACATACTGTTACGTACTCACTATGTTGAGGATTCTCAACGACATCGTCATGAAGTTGAGTTCGAAAAAACCGTTTGACTTTCATCTACAAACAATACATTTTATAGGAACCCAGGGTTTTCATAGTTCATTGCTAACCTTGAGACACAATAAACTACTCTGACTTTTTTGTTCTTTATATTTAAACATTGACTAGTTTGTATTCTGTACGGTAATCCACTAAGGTTTTTAAACAATCTTCTCAAAGAAGTATTACTGATGTTTATTACAAAGATGTTTAATGAAGGATTTTATTTTAGAGATACAAGTTTCCTGAAGTTTTCATCCGTATCGACCAATTTAGTGATTTTTACGCTGATTCAAAACACTAACCGTAGGACGCAACTTGTCAACAACACTAATTATTACGGCTTTTAGTGAAAATAATGCCCTACGATAAAAACTTTCTCTCGAGTGGTAAGAACTATTACAGTAAGGTGGTTTTTGTTACTAACTTCAAACAAGAAAGTAATATAAGCAATGTGGCCTGGCAACAATCAACAGTATAATCAGCTTTTCTAAAAACCAACCACAGTTGCTTTAATTTCAGTACTTTTGTTTTGGCAAATACCATAGTTTTCTTTTACCATTTGGCCTATTTTCAATCTACATGTGTTCTATGCTTGAATTAATTTACAAGATAAAGTACATTTGGATTAATAAAAGTTATGATATATGTTATTTACTGTGTATGAATTGTCTGCGTGAGCTATTGTAAGTGTTGTGTTTACATCGCAGGTTATGTTTGTATGTAAGTTAGAGGCACATGATGTGTAGCATTTCATCTTCCAAGATATCTAGCAAGACCTATAAACAATTCCTGACCCTAAAATAATAGAATGTTTGTTCTTGTTGTAAAAATTAATTCAAATAATTTCTACTGTAACACCAAAATAAAGGAAAAAGCAAAGAAAACTAAATTACAATAAAGTATCGGTATTTTTTTAGTATCTATTAACAACCTAGTGGTTTACAAAGGATTTAAAGAACAGAATAACATACTTCATATTATTATAACTACAAAAAAAGTCAGAACAAAATAAAAGAGCCAGCATACCAAAGTAAACTTAAGAGGGCTGGAACACATGGGTTAAATACAGAGATGAATCTTTAAATTCTGTAGCCTTTTTTAAAGTACAAGACAAAAGTAAAATAAATAACATTGGCAATAATATACTTTTATATCATTATAAGTAAACAATAAAGTAACAAAAGCCAAAGCAAATATATAATCAAGAAATTGAAATAAAATTAATTGATTTGCTACTAAAAATTACAAAACATTTGACTGTTGAAAATTGATAAAGTAAGCACTATAACAGCTTACTTTTCATTTAGGTAGTATTTCATAACCAAACAATATTTACATAATAACTTTTAAATATACAGCTTATAAGTAGAAACTTAGAAAACAATTACAATTGCTATTTTATTTTATGAGGACCCAGATTTTATTTGATCAGATGATAAAATATATCTCAGGAAAAATTTATACGATTTTACATCAGTCCTATTCTTCCATTGAATAAAGTGTGATAGCAAAGAAACTATGTTTGTCTGTGAAACTTGTCCCGACAAACCAGGACTTCACTCAGACATTTAATGTTTTATGAACATTAAAAAAATGCAAAGCATAAAGTTATAATGCATGTAGGTGTTAGCAGTAATATCAAAACAGTTTAATAGCAACATCAAACCAAAGTTATAATAGTGACTTTACTGTCAAAAAAGTGGCATCACAATTCATCATACTCTTACATGGTACAATGTGATATAGATGTAAAGAAAATAGCAACTACTAATTAGCTAATAGCTGAGTAATTACACAGCTTTCTTTTTAACTCTACAGATGTTTGAGCAGTCATAGTGCCTGGCCTAGGTCTCACACTACTCAATTGACAACTATACTTTGCATTGAATATTTTACCCATTAAAATTCATCTATCACAATAAGACAAAAACCGTTGGAAAGGAAATGATTTAAACTTTAACTTTTGTATTTACACATTTTTTTTAAACATATATTTACATTGTAATCACTGTTTTAAAATTGTAGTTTTTTTAAACCTATTACCGCGCTTGAAACACAAATAAATTTTACTAAATTTTGTCACTTAAGCTCAATATCGCTCAACAGAAATATTTGACAATAATATAAAAATACCATTGGATTCATCAAGATTTTAACTTTCTAAAACTGCCTTCCAATCAGACGCCACTATTATAGTTTCGAAATATAAAGGTTTCTGTAAACCCTTGCAGCAATTGGACAGTCTTCAACCAATGAAACAGCACATTTTGCATTCGAGATATCTGTTACAATTTGATGTTTCTATAGATATCTTTACATCGTTTTGTAGACCAAACTTCAATCTTTTGTTTGGCGTAAAGTAAACTAGATTTTACTGGTTATATGTTATTCATACAGCAGTAGGAAGTATAGACTTTCGTTGAATTCAAACCACCGCATGAGATCGCAATGCAAGTCTGTTTCTCACACTTATCTGACGATCATTTTGTATTCCCTTTATCCGCGTGAGGTTTGGACAGTTTATTCTAATTTTGTGGAACAAGTACTACCATGTGAAATAGTTAACAAAATGAGAATTTACAAGTATATGGATAAATTCTATGATTTATTCTCTACACTTTCTTAAAATAGTATTTCATATTTGGGCAAGGGATATATTCCTAAATTACTATTCAAACTACTGTGTAGTACTCACGAGTGTGGACCTGAGATTTACAGGCGCTAAGACTGGTGCCGTTGGCCACGGCTGTAGTAGCCATGTCACAATGTATTGCGGAACTATCAACCCTCCGATTTCTCAGAAATGCTGTCTTTCAAATCCTAGTGGATCACCTCGCTAACATCCTTCAATACTATTGTTAAACACACCTACTAATTTTGAATAAAGATAACTTCCGTGTTTTCAAGAGAAGAGTTGCAGACCGATGTTTTTAGAAATGCATTTAAAATAAGTGACAAGGCAAAACCAATGCAATGTACCGTGCGGGTTGCGTTCTTTCCAGGTCCACACTCGTGAGTACAGCACAGTAGGCCTAGTTTTGTTGGAAGTCATGTAGTAGGAACATACAAATTATTGGTGTTTTCAAAATAAGAAATTTGAAATTGATAAATACTTTTTATAAAGTTCTATTTAGTAAACTACAAAACTTTTTTACATTTATGAAAAAAATTACAAAAAATATTTATTACTTTTTAGGTAGACCTAAAAAAAAAGTTGAACTTTTTCCTTTCGTTACTGGACATTTTTTTGTTTCTCGAGCTAATAATAACTTTGTAAATTTTACATCAATCATTTTTCTACTGGCATATATAAATTCTTTGAACCTTTCTCTACAAAAAGCTATGGAACACTTTTGGATTGGTTTATAAAATTACTATATTTGGCGAATTGTTGAAAATATGCTTGCACACGCACCGAAATGGCTTGGCGTTGCAAAAAAATTAACATGAACAGATCAAGGGTTAAGAATTATAATGAGGAGCACATCATGTGTGTATGTTAAGGGTGTGATTGAGTACTTATGCCTCATTTCATGTGTCTTATGCCAATTCAAGCCTTGTCTCCGTATCCAGAGTTCTTAAAAATAGTCCATGTTAACGCTCAGTCTTTACCGGGGCATATTGATGAGTTTCGAGACCTCTTCCGCCTTCAAAACTGTGATGCTATACTTGTTTCTGAGACATGGCTAAGGCCAACCATTACTTCTGACTCGGTCTATTTGCAAGGTTATAATTTATTTCGCAATGACCGTGTAAATAAACGAGGTGGAGGGGTGGCAGTATTTCTAAAATCTCATTTAAGGGCGCATATTTTACTGAATTCGGAACCTATTTATTCTGCTAAGCCTGAATATATGTTCCTTGACATAAAGTTACCATCCGTGAACATCCTTTTGGGAGTTTGCTACAGACCACCGAAGATAGGTTTAATGTCTACTTTTGAATCTGATCTCATTAAACTTATGCCAGGATATTCACATGTTATTGTCATGGGTGATTTTAACACAGATTTGCTAGGTAACATTGATTTTCGCTACACTCAACTCACAACTATGTTTCATTCTTTAGATATGTCAGTTCTTCCTTTACAGGCAACTCACAACACTGGTATCTCTAGCACATTGTTGGATCTCATAGCTGTAAGTGACATGAGCCATGTAGTACATCATGGTCAAATATCTGTTCCTGCATTATCAAAACATGATTTAATTTTTTGCATTTATTTAATAAGAAAATTTAAACACAAGCAGAGTTTTGTTTATTACAGAGAATACAACAAAATTGATAACTTTGATTTCATTTCTGATCTAAATGGTTTTCCAGTCGATGATATTATACGGACAGACGACATAAACTCTATGGTCTCCAAATTTAATAGTCAGTTACTTGCTCTTTATGATAAGCATGCACCGTTAATAAAAAAACGGATTTCTAAACATCCAGCTCCTTGGATAACACCTTCTATTCGTATTTTGATGAATCAGCGCGATACTGCCTTTCGCAAATCTAAAAGATCCCACCTGCCTTGTGATTTATCCAACTACCGGCGCTTGAGAAATAAGGTCAAGCAGGAGATAAGAAACTCAAAACTTAGATACACTTATAATGCTTTATCGACTGACAAATCATCGGCTCAAATGTGGCGCACTGTTAAGAAAGTAGGTGTCGGTAAAGTAAAACCTAATTCCCCTGTATCTCTTGATCTTAATTTGTTAAACAGCTATTTTTCTGATATACCGGGAGATCTTACTGCAGCAATGTGTTTTACCAATAATATTAAATCAAGTATGGTATTCAATGAACACATTAATGAATTTAGTTTCAAAGCAGTTGATGATCTACAGATATTGAAAACCTTGATGTCGATTCGGATTAAAGCTGTTGGATCCGATTCTATTCAAAGAAACACTATCAATCACACTACCTATAATTTAAGCTATTTTTAATAAATCTCTCACCCTATCAACTTTTCCTACTAAATGGAAGTATAGTATAATTCGGCCACTAAACAAGACAAAATCTCCTGTATCTCCTTCGGACTACAGACCTATAAGCATTTTACCTGCTTTGTCTAAATGTCTGGAAAAAATAGTGCATTTTCAGGTTTGTAACTATTTAAAGGAAAATAATCTCCTTAGTAGTTTTCAGTCTGGTTTTCGAAAGGGTCATAGTACGAGTTCAGCTCTCCTCTGTGTTACAGAGGATATTCGCCAAGCTATGGATCAGCGGAAAGCTACGTTACTAATTTTGTTTGATTTTTCAAAAGCATTTGACTGTGTATATCATCCATTGTTATTGGCTAAACTGATGCAGATGGGATTTTCAGACGAATCTGTTAAATGGTTTGAGTCCTATTTGTCTGGAAGATGCCAGTGTGTTAAATCTGGTGAGAGGTCGTCTTCCTGGGAAAGTATTTGTAGGGGGGTACCCCAGGGTTCTGTCCTTGGTCCTTTATTATTTAGCATTTATATAAATGATATTTATAACGTACTAAACTATTCCAGGTTTCATTTATATGCTGACGATTTGCAAGTGTATACTCATTTTTATATCTCAGAGATGGATAAGGCAATAGATGCAATAAATGTTGATATTAATGCTATCGATGATTGGGCTGTTAGGCATGGTTTAATGTTAAATCACAATAAAACTAAATATATATGTATCTGTTCTAAAAGACTCGCAAATAAAATTGATTTAAGTAGTGGGCCGAAAATTTTAATAAAAGGCAATTATTTGCCTTATAGTTGTAAAGTAAAAAATCTTGGTCTCACTATAAACACTACTCTAAGCTGGACAGACCATGTTATTGACACGTGCAATAAAGTGTTCGCTGGCATGCACACTCTGAAGAAAGTAAAAGATTGCTTGCCTTTTAATGTTAGAGTGCAGCTGGTGAAAACATTAATTTTTCCTTAGTTTAACTATTGTGATACTGTTGTCAATGACATGACTATGGAATTAGCTAACAAACTTCAGCGTGCTCAAAATTATTGTTTACGGTTCATTTTTGACTTAAAACGTGACGATCATGTGACAAAATATTATAAACAAATTTCAATTCTAAAACTTAGTTTTTTCCGAAATTATCATATTTTGTTGTTATTGCACGCTATTCTGCTCACTGGATTGCCTCGCTATCTGGCAGAAAGGTTTGTCTTTAGCTCACATGTAAATGCTACCGACACACGACGAGGAGCTTCATTATTACTTATACCCAGGCACAGAACTGAGATATTTAATAAATCTTTCACTGTGACGGCATGTAGGCTATGGAACTCATTGCCGGAGAGTTTAAAATGCATCAATGACCGTGTTCAGTTCAAGAAGGCTTTGGGTTGTTGGTTCTGCAGCAATTTTGGGTAGTTTCGGGCGCTCGGGTGGGATTTGAGGCGTTTTCTTGAATGTGTGTGTGTGTATGAGAGTGTAAGTGTGTTCATGTATTATAGTGTAGAATAATTAACTTTTAGTTTTATTTTACTTAGTAGACAAATGTGTATATTTTTAGTTTTTATTCGTTATGTTTTAGAAGTAATTATTATTTGTAGTTTTGTTTATGTATTCATTTTTATTTGTAATATGAATTTTTATGTATTTGTGTATTTTTTGATTCGAGGTTAAGTTGAAGAGAGGACCCAATGGTCCTAACTTCGCCTCAAGAAATAAAGATAAAGATAAAATTCCTACGTGGGTAACAAGAGTGATGCGACACAAGCGACCGGAGTGACATCAGCTATGTATCGCAAGCATATGTTAGATTATTGTGTTCTACGTGGACTGGCGATGCAGGCGCAACGGCGGTCATATCCTTAAGCTGACCACTTTTACCATGTTCTCTAAAGAGAAAAGACTTAAGTTGATGCTTTTGGACAGTTCGGCGTTGACATATGCGTATTTAAAAAGGAATACGATCATTGGACGACATGAAAGAAATGTTTTTTTATAAAGAAAGGCCAGTATATGGCGAGTTTCATCACCTTAACAGAAGATAGCGGCAGTATCCGGAATTATTTCGTAATTACACAAGAATGACAATAATAATGAATTACAAGAAAAAACAGACATAATGAACACAAGAACTCACACAGATATGAACTGCAGTGCAATGCTTGCTCCTAATCTCAGATCGCTGACATCGGTGGTGCCATCGGAATCGTTGGCGCATACTACATGCAGGACACAGGCTACACTAGCAATACACCAGCTACCGCAGCGACAAATGACAGAATTTATTTAAATTTCAAAATTGGGTCGTATCAGCAGCTCCCATTGCGTCGCTACGGTCCATTTAAATTTGTTTGTTAATTCAAAAATAACTCGATCGCTCTTGTGTCGCCCATTTAGGAATTGGCATTAAGGTCGCTTGATGTAAAATAAAGGAAAATCAGATTATTTACATTTAAAAGGTTTCTCTGCCGTATGGATCATTTTGTGTCTCTTAAGGTAGCTCGACTGAATACAAGAATAATCACATTCCTTACATTTAAAAGGTTTCTCTCCTTTATGGATCATTTTGTGTTTCTTAAGGTGGCTTGATTGAATACAAGAATAATCACATTCCTTACATTTAAAAGGTTTGTCTCCAGTATGAGTCATTTTGTGTTTCTTTAGGTCGCTTGATTTAACAAAAGAATAATCACATTCCTTACATTTAAAAGGTTTCTATCCCTTATGGATCATTTTGTGTTTCCTAAGGTCGCTTGATTCAATAAAAGAATAATCACATTCCTTACATTTAAAAGGTTTCTCTCCCGTATGGATCATTTTG
>JAGFPH010006437.1:15683-32676 GCA_018207615.1 Philaenus spumarius | reverse complement strand
AATTATTTAAACATTAAATTAATTTTTCTAAATAATATAAGATCTTTACTTTCACTTTGATCAATTTGAAATAAATTGTAAATAATGTAATAATTTAATTATTGTGTTGTCAACATATGTATGTACATGTACATGTCAACATATGTTGTGTAAATTCATGTTTTTATATTTTCAATTAATTTTTCAACAGTTTTATATAGTTTTAAATAACAATTTTAAATTCATTCTTATTAATTTGTATTAAGTGACTATATTTATTAACCTATGTTGTTTTCAGAAAGTGTTAAATATAAGTAAATTGTGCTCTAGTAATTATCAGTGATAAAATTGATTCCATTTCACTTGTTTTGGTAATATAATTCAAGACAAAAATTCTACCAGCAGGCATGGCCTGAGTGTATAGCCTAATCATTGCAAAAATACATGTAATTGACCTATAGTTACAAGTAAATTAAATATAACCCTAAAAAAAGATTTTTTCAAAAGACGTTTTACTGAAAACTAAGAAGTGAAATGACCAGGGAAACTTGTGAAAGGTGTTACCAATAAATTGGGGCATTTTTAATTGAGACAAAGAAGGACGTTCTGCTTCAAAGGTCGGTCTTTAAGGAGGGGCGGCACAAAATTCCGACAGGATATTCTGCTTCAGAATGTTGGGTAAACATGTTTGATTGAAAGTTTTTAAATTGTTTTGTACAGCTGTTTTATTTGCAACCGTTTGCACTTTCAGTGCTTAATTATTTTCAAGTCAAATCACTGTTTCCAGAAGGAACCTATTCAGGAGATTTGGAAAAATTAAATTCTAAAATAAAAAAATCCCTGTAACCTTAGCGGATTTATATGGTTAGTTAGGAGTACTAAATACTGAAGGCACTACTAAAATTAAACACAAATTCAAGAATTTTATTTTTCAGTGGGGAAAATTTCCTGGAAAGATAATATCACTGATCTGTAGCATTCACTTCTTTTTTCATTTAATCCTTTAAAATATCAGATATTTCAGGTTATCGAAATTCTGGACAAACACTGCAAAAACACTGGACAAATGAAGAAATGAAAGCACTTTTGCAGCTATGTGAGGGCAGTGAAGAAAGTTGTATCTAGGCCTATTTGATATTGCCCTGCATAATACTTGAATACCTTCCTTCATAACTAAATACTTCAAGTGAAATTTGTTCATCCGTGTAACATAACAAAATTGTTTAATGAAACATATAATCTTATTTCTCCTAAATAATGATTAAAAAAGTATATTTAGTCATAATATAAAGGTTTTGAAACAGTTAAGGTTTTGCATTCCTTAAACCACCTATATCCTTTCTGTGTGCCAGTGTAGTGTGTAGTTTCTTCATATATGGGTCAAAGTCACAAAATAGGACAATTTTAGTCTCTTTATAAAAAAGTTATAAAAAAAATATTTATGACAAAAATAAATTTTTATATTTCTAAAACACTTTTTTCCTTCTCACTAAACAAGTTGCATGAGAAAAAGTTATTATTTTTAGTGACTAAAATATTTATCCTTTCTGAGATATACAAATCGGTCACTGTCCTTGACCAGCTACCTTAAATGTTGAATAACAAATAAACAAGAAGAATATCGGCATAGAACAAATGTTTAGGTTATGTGATGATTAATACATAACCAATATTCGAGCAGAGGTCAAGATAACTATGTTTTTTTCTTTTTATTAAACACTCGTCCCTAAAACAGCTGAGCAAAGACCACCTAAAGTATAAAACCTGCCTTTACTTTATCGATTGCGATAGAATTGGCGCGAACAGTCTGTTGGAAGTTTATTAACGATCCTTGTGCTGGCTTAGTTGAAATAGTTTCAATTTTTTTAATTCTTCGAAAAATCACTTTTGTGCATTGGTTGTCTTTATCCTAAACTCAATAAGACAAACCTATGTTACCTATTAATGCTAATTCACCGAGTGTTAATAGAAAATTACAAAGCGGTCACGTACAAATCGGTAGCATGACTGCCGTGGTACTACGCGACTGTTTTGTTTATTTACCTCAATTAGTAATTATATCCTTTGTTTATGTTTTATCTGGAGTTATTAAAGATTTTGTTATTAAAGATTGTGCTGTTATACATATTAAATCAAAAAGTTACTTTGCTTTGTTTTTATATTACATTATTATAGCCAATCAGTACTTTGTTATGATTTTTCGTTTGCTTTGTTTATTTTGACATTAAAAGCTGCTTTGCACAACCATTGTTTGTTTTAGTTATCAAAATGACTAGTTTACTTGTCTCCCAGCATTTTGTAATCACAAATTTTAATCATTATCAAAATGGTTACGATTGCTACAACGCGATCACGATCGCCACAATTCGGTCACAATCGGTACCATCCGGTCACAGCCAACACAAATCGGTCACACATACGAAATCGGCAGTAAATATGTTTGATTCAAAATCTGATTGTATAATTTCTATACAGAATTATTAACTGAATGTTATTGGGTATACAGATATTATTTATTATATTTTTAAGCTAACCTCAAAGTAATATTTTGCCAATTTAGCAAGCGTGACCGGTTTGTATCCATTGATGCTTCAGTACACTAAAAGTCCATAGAAAAATAGAAATTCATAAAATTCAGCTCAGCTACATATGAGATAAGGTTCCTGAACATGTTATTTACCTAATATGCTATATATTTATATAAAATCAAATACTTAATTTTTTTTAATTGTTACATTTTGTGACTTTGACCCACATAAAGAAAAAACTGAAGTTTTTGTGCCGTCTAAAAGAAAAATAAAGTTTTTGGAAACACCGGGCCCGAAAATACAAAACCTGAAAAATATTTTATATCCAAACCTTACCTTAATCCACTTAAAATCTCCAGAAAATGCCTGAGTTAACCATTTACAATAACACAAGGAAATCTATTAAAGTCTTTAAGGAACAACTTATTAACAACAATAAATAAAGGTTATTTAACAACAAGGTTATTTATTTATTAGAAACAATTATCTGAGTAATTTAACAATTTACTCATTAAATGAAAAGAATGATACGCCCTTAAGTTAAGAAATATTTACAAAGCTATACGTCCTTAAGTAAAAAATTATTATTTATAAAAGAAAACAAGCCCACCCTGAAACAATAACAAAACCACCCTTTTGTTTAATCTAAGTTAATTAAATTTTATGTAAGACAAATAAATTTAAAAAAATATTTAGCAAACAAGCTTATACATCAGTAACCATTTGGTTACATACAACAATAACATTTGTATATACAGAGACAATATTAGATCTTAAGTTAACAAACAAAATGAAAATAGTATCTAAATAAGTATACAAAGTTGGCCAACTTATCTGTATATATATATATATTACAACGGACAAAACTCGTTGTAGGTCCTGAGTTTGAATTTATAATTAATTTTATAAGTTTGAATAATCTGGACTTGCCGCGGGTTGAAGCCGAATGTAGGTCACGACAATCATGTTAACGCGGGCGGGTCGTTATCTGGCCAAACTAAACTCTTGGACCCGGCATGTTCGTAAAGGAATGGGAACTTGTAAAAATTACTTAAAGATTCTTTCGGGAAGCCAAAATCCAGGATTTAAATAAAAAATAAAAATCTTCAGGAAATGCATTACGCTAACCGCGGGTGTATTTACTGCAAGACTAGATAATATAAAATCACTCAGTTACGTAAGATACAAGCTATCAAAGTATGGGAAAAAATTCAAAATTCCTCTAAATTGAAAAAGAAAAGGTTTTTTAGGCTTTTCTTAAAAAGACCTAAAGGTGAAATGAGTTTTAGCGAAATTTTGTCAAATAAAAAAGTTAATGTTAATTCACAAAGTTCGAATGGTAAAAAAGTAGGTCAAAAATAAAGTTTTTTAAATTCTAACCAAAACAAGTTTTAGTAATGATAAGCATAATTTATAATTAAAAGGAAAAACTTAAAATTTTATAAAAGGAAAAAGGTGATAGAATTTGCACCTTTACAGCCAAATAAAAAGTTAAACTTAAATTTGTATTAACTCAAAATGGTAAATAGCATGTAAGAAATCTAGTTATGTAAAAATAATCCAGTATTTGAAATATATTTCGGGAGTAAAGTAAAACCCCAGTTTAAAAAAAAGCGTTGAAATCCCTAACTCCAAAGCAAGACAACCAGAAGAAGGAACGAAGTGAAAATCCGGCTAGTTAACAGAAACCAATAGGCAAAAAGAAGTGTAAAAGAAAAACTGGAAGAAACGGAAAACTAAGACTTTTCCGGGAAAAATCGCCGCTGAAAAACGCGCGCGGGTCGTGTACGCGAACCAAGAGTCGTACGAACGTCACTCGAGTTCGTGTGAAAAGACAACGACGAGCTGAGACCAAATATGTCACTCTCATGAAAATCGGGAAAACCCTGGAAGAGTTACGAAGAAAAAGGATTTTCCATAGCTTAAACTGCAAGGAATGAGATAAGAGAACGAAGCGGTAGAAGGGCTAGCTAGAGATGAGTCACCTGGAGGGGGAGCAGACTTACCAGCATACGAAAGTGGGCGTACTCCATAAACAAAAGAAAACTTACTTAAAACAATGGCTAAATCAAGTGTAAAAATAATGGAAAAATTAAAATAAAATTCAGGATGAAAAATAACCCAAACTAGGAGTTTGAAATTGTCGAAAAATCGAATTTTAAAGCGTTGTAGGAGTACAGTGATAGAAAGCTCAAGTTGGCAATGAAATAGTGCCGAAAAAGCTTATATAAACGATTGCTCGGGGAAACTCGAGACTCTTCATAATTTTGCGATGTAACTAGACGCATTAGGAGCTATTACTTGTTTTTTATAAAATACTATAGCATGCTAGAAGCTAAGTATTTTCGTCGTTAACCTTTATAATTGTATAACAAGTGAGAAGATACGTCGTTGCGGTTTTCAGCTGGAATGCAGCAATAGACACCGCCTTAACTCTACAAGAACTTCAGTGGCAACTTAGTAAATACAAAGTTGGAATAACTTGGAATTTTCTGGAGGAAGAGCATAGCCTGCAAGACAGCTGATGTATGGAGTGATTCGTATAGCTTCCAGACAGGACTCCAGGACACCACCAGGCGACCACTAGGACATGCAACTGTAACTTCGAGGGAATAACCGAACCGGGATTGCAGACACGGCAGCACCACACCCATCTTTAAGAAGCCATCAATCATTCATCCAGACAACCCTACAGGACTCCAACTTCATCAACAAGACAACTTTATTAGCACGCAGAACATCTGTAGCCTGCCACCACTATACAGCGTTCGCGGACTTCACATCAAACGTCGCGACGCCTGGACAAGTGTGAAAAGGTCGGTAGAAGCGTAAAATACGTTAGTCCCTGTTGTAATTTGCCTGAATTAAATTCAAATAAATTTATTTTAAATACTGGGTTACTTAGGATGTTAGATTAAGAAAATTTGTATTATTAAATATAAAAGTAAATTCATTAAATCGTTGAGTCAAATTAAATCTTTCGGTAAAATATTAATTAAATTAATTTGAGTATAAAAATATTAAAGTAAAATATAATTAGGTAAAAGATTAGTTCTGCCTTGTAGCTTTAGAAATTATTATTCTAATTGAAAAGAGATTTATTATTTTGTTTTATTGGAAAAAGATTAAATCCAAAAGTTGTAGTTTATGTTTAAAGTTTTGAAAAAAGAAATTATTAAAATTTTATTTGCTTTATGTAAAAGTTATTATTTACAAAAATACCTAGTATTCAGATATCCCAATAGTTTATGAATTATAGATTAAGAATTGATACAGTGAAATTTCATAAAATACTTGCAAGCACAAATAAGCCATTTACAAGGTTAGTTTCAGTGTACTCACTCTTCAAAGGTTTGCAAAAAGTAAAATTATTAACTTGTGTTCTAACTGAGCTAAATTCAAAAATAAATTACTGGAAGTATAAAGTAAGTTTTTTTGTCGGAATATTCAGCAAACTGAATATTCGACACATAGTTATTTCACCTAGGCCAAACAAAGCGAGATTGCCTATAAGACTTCCAGTAGGTGGAAATAACTTATTCTCCAACAAAGAGTTCTCAAAGGAGAATTCCGTTGTAGAATTGGCGCCCTTCGGTGTTGGCTCGATTTCACTTGTGGTTAAAAAATTAACCAAAAGTAAAAATCAGTCAAAAAACTAACGTAAATTTATTTGTGTTTAAAACTGTGTATGTTAGCTTTAGAATTGTGTTTAATACTAAGCCATACTACTGCTATTTCCCGTGTCTGAAAAATTTCCCGGTTTCGTGTCGTATTAAGGTTTAGAGGGGGAGTGAGGAAATTAAAAAAATAAAAATAATTAACCAATATATTAAATTAGTCGCGGTAAAATCGGAACTTTGGGGGGTGTAGGCCTGAAAAGATAGGTGAAAAGTTAATTAAAAATAATTGGGAGTTTTCCGACGCGACAGATAAAAGCAAAATTAAACAAATAAAAACAATAAAATATAACTAAAATCAAATAAAGCAAGAGTTAAAATGGCGGATAAGGCGATGAAAGAGTTCTTCGAAAAATATAAAAAGGATAAAGAAGAAAGGGCGAAGAAGGAGAAGGAAGAAGAGGAACGCATGCGGAAAGAAAAACTAGAAGAACTGGAGGCCAGGCGGAAAGAAAAAATAGAAGAAATGGAGGCCAGGGAGAAGAAGGATAAGGAAGAAGAGGAGCGAAGGCAGAAAGAAAAACAAGAAGAGTGGGAAAGAAAAGAGGAAAGGAGACGGCTCAAGGATGAAAAAATCCGGGAAGAAAAGGCGGCAGAAAGGTTACAGCGAGAGAAGGAACAAAAAGAACTATATAAAGTAATTTCTGGAAAGCTGGGAGACCTGGAAAAAAGCATCGAGGAAGAAAGCGTGAGGTGTAAGGAACAACACACAAGGGGAGAAGAGAAAATTAAGGAAATTGAGGGAACGATTCATTTTCTGGAGGAAACCACAACCACCATGAAAAATAACGTAGAAAAGGGTTTTCGAACAATGGAAAGTCGGGTGCAAAGCGTCGAAAAGAAAATAGGAGATGTGATAAGTCAACCAACTACCCGTTTACCGCTTCTTTAACGAACCTTCTCACCACCACCCATCCTGACAACGCACGTACGTCCGCAAGAGGACAGAAGGCACAGCCCGACCAGGGAAAACGCCATCGCTGGAGGAGCCGGACGCAGGTGAGCCGGACTTTCAGCGAGGGTCCGTTACAACTGGCGTCAGAAGTGGTCTTAAAAGAAGTTTCTTTGGAAAAATAAGTAGGGTAAACTTTGTTGGTCTTAAATAATTTTTTTACTATAAAATTTGAAATTTTTAGTTTTTTTGAAATATTGGAATATTTAAAGTAAATTTTAAAATTGATAAGGAATAAAGTATAATGAAAAAAATAAAATAATGATGCATAGTATTTTTAGAAATGTTTTCTGACGCAAATGATATGCGATAGGTTTTCTACGCATAAAAAGACAGGCATAGTGTTGGTTGAGTCACACTGAACCAATACTACTGGACAAATCTTAAAGTTTGCTGAGGAAAATATTTGAAATTAGATAATTAGTTATTTTTAACAACTGAATAATATTGAAGTATGGTGTCATTGACAACTTTAAAACTTTTGTTCTAAATTGGGGTAGGATATTAAAGATATAGAAAAGTGCTACTGTACTATGATTTGACTTAAGATTTGAAAAATAAATATTAAAAATATTAAACAAATATCAATGATAATAAAGCAATAAAGGTTATTAAATAAATAATATGTATCAAATATAAAGGAGTAATAAATAAAACTTTTATAATGATTACCTAGCATATCTACATAAGGTTTACTGGGACCTGAATTACACAAGGGGGCACTCTGTATATGAGACATATAGAGTTGGTATTCTTTAAAAACAAAATCAATTATTAAATATAAAAATTTGTATGAGATGATAATATGATTAGGTCAATAACAATAATTTAATATAACTTAAATAACGTATAAAAAGGAAATGAAATGAATCGTATTTAAAGATTTAAAACTTTGATCATCATAGCTTAGAAGTTAGATAAGCGAGAGGAGTACATGACCGGCAGAATGACATCACCTATCTCTGTGAAAACGCTGACTGCAATGAATACAAGTTCAAGGTTTCAGGCTGTGTACAGTTTGAAGCATTACTAACTGTGATTGTATAAATCAAATTAAAAACTTTGAGTTGAATTGAATTTTAATGACTTTGGATGTTAAATAAACGGAAAATACTTTCGTATAACGTTATTACATAATATTGGGCATAGAATAAGAGATTTTATAAAAATACAAATATATTTTTAAATAAATAACTGACGTTTAGGATAAAAATTAGAACTATAGTCTTGAAAATCAAAGGATATGAATAAGCAGTGCTGTTGGGACTTTGCATAGCTTGAATTGTCATGTAGGGTTCAAAATTGAATTGAGTAGGTTTTGAACACATACTCATATGGCAAGGTAAAGGTGCAACTTCTTCAGGCGGCATCAGTGTCTCAAAGGGTGATCTGAAGGACACAATTGAAATATGGAGTAGAACAGTATATGGAAATTAGAGGGCGAAAATAACAGTATAAATAGTAATTACTTTGTTAAAAATGCAATAGTAACAAAAATTTAATTTTTAAATAATAATAATACCTAAGTTTATAAGAGATAGGTAAGCGAGATGTTCGTTAATAACTTTGTATGTATATTTAATTTTGTAATAGTTAGATTATAATAAAAATAAATAATTTTATTTTAGTTGGAAAATGTTGGATTTAAGAAAAAGAAAGTTTTAAAATGTAGAGATAAATAAAAATTGTTACATGGGATTAAAACATAGATTGAAATGTATTTTGAAAATGAATAAAATGTCAGTTAAGTGAAATAATAATAAAATGTTAGTTTTTTATTCGACAAGTATTGAAGAAAATGGTTTACAAGTAAAACTGAAAAAGTTAAGAGGTAAAATAAATGACCAGTTCAAGAAGTATGGTAAAATAAATTATTTTTTTAGTAAATAGAATATTCCATAGTTAATAATATGGATGATATTCAATTTTGCATAAGGAATTTACACTGATTTAAACTTTGTCTTACGTAAAGGGTGTGCACGCCTTTCTTCACACATTTCTGGTACACAAGCCATTTCTCATGCCTATCCAGCTACAATTTTCACACTTCGAGACATTGTAATTTGAATTAATGTATAGTCCCAGAGATGTATCTGTATAGTTTGTTATCTGTATAGTCTGGAGATAACAAACAAGTTGAATATAACTAAAATTTTAATAATTTTTTTTAAAATTCATTTTTGGTATGAAAAAGTTAAAATAAACAAATTATATAAGTGATTTTGTATAAAAATGAAGTAATAGTTAATTGTGATAACCAGGGTTGTTGTTGTCTTTCTTAAACTTACTGTTGAAAAATTGCTAAATCGTTAATATGAAGCAAATAATTGAATGTTAAGATTTTTTGTATAACATGGAAAATAGAGCGAATGGATTAATAAATAAGAAAACAAAATTTTAGGGTTTCTCCAACAAATAGAGAGAACATTTTAAGTTTATAAAGGGGTAAATTGATTATTATAACATGGAAATCTAAAGTCATGTAAAAGAGTTTTTAATTGAATCATAAAATAGAAAGGTATTGTAAAAGAAAATTATGAATAACAATTTTTTGTAGTTGTAATGAAAAAAATATTAATGTGTAAGAATAAAATCAAATTATTTATGAAATAATGGCAATCTATTGTTAGAGAATAGTTAAGCTCTACGATTAAATAAATTGTAATAACCAATAATGTTTTTGTCGTTGGAAAACTGTTAATATTGAGTATTGCTAAATCGGTAATAATAAAGAAAAGAGTCTACTCACGGACCGGGGGGGGGGGGGGGGTTGAAGAAGAGAGCTGATAATGAACATTAGTTGAAATGGTCATATTTTGTTATATAAATGAGTACGCTGAATTAAAGTGGTTATACGACGTGATTTATGTACTGCATGAAGTTGTTTTTACGAAATGAAATCTGCGATTATGCAAAGTGAAATGTATTAGTATCGTAGAAGTTCTTTTTACGAAAAAGAAATCGGCGGTTATGTGAAATAAAATGTATTATTATTGTACAAGTGAAAATAATTGAATATGGAGTATTGAACTATTTGTTGTCTACGATGAAATAAGAAATATTGAAGAAAGGTTATATATTATATTTAGTTAGGTTTAGTTGTCACAGAAGGACATAAGATGTCTTTGGAAAGTGTTCTTGAGACAGAACAATTTTGTGATTTCATAGCAGTTGATCCAACTGTATGAAATGTTGATTTTATTGCAAGGAATTGCATAAAATGTTTACAATTGGAAATATGAGTCAGTGAAAAAGTGAAAGAGGATGTATGTCAATGACACTGGATACTAATCGCCAGGTCATTAGCTGATTTTAAGTTTGAAGTCTTTATAAAACTTCATTGGACAGGGCTATCACATGCCACGAAAAATGTGACTGGAATAATATACTCACAAGGTATAAGGCAAGATTAGTTTAAGTTAGAATAATTTTTTTCATGCACGTTGGAAATGACAGTTGTTTATATATTTCATTTTTGTTCAGTATTATTATTCAGTATTTTAGATAAAAGATGTTCTCAGTAATTCTTGGATAAAGTAGTTGTCATAATTATTGAGTCAGAGTAAATAGGATGTGGTAATGCAGTCATAGCGGAATTACAGCTAGAAACGTGTTCACAAGAAAACTGTATACTTGCTAAACTTTGCAAACTTGCAGTCTTATGCTATAAGCATGACATCAGAAAGCAAAGCTACAAAGATGGGCACTTCATAGTAGTACGTGATTGTAACTTGATAATACTGAGTAACGTAGAATCAGCAAAGTGAGAGTTAATAGTCTTATCATAAAAAGATGAGAACTGAGAACATTCTTTTTGGTTTTTATTTTTAATTGTATAACATGTTACATCAATTTGAAAATAAATGTTTTAAAAAGGGTATTTTGAGATGTAATACAGATTCATGAAGGACAGAAAGAAATACAGTGATCACACATGGGCAGATTGAACAAAAGCAGTTGTCGCAGAAGGTCGCTTGAATGAAAAAGAAGCCATACCCTACATAGGCTGTTTAAGTAGATTCACATAATTTGAAAGGAACAAAATTGTGTTATTGTAATGAAAATGGTTTTCTTACAGGGGGTAGATAATGGAATTTAAATTGGGAATAATTGAAAATTATTATTATTATTATTAAATGTAAGATTGGTAATCTAAAGAGTATTTGTTCAGGTTTCACATAGCACATGCAGATGAAATTTGCAGAGCTATTTTAAAAGAAATTAACATAAATGTTTTTGATAGGAAAATGAAATGAAACCAAACAAATTTATTTTAAGTAAAGGGATGAAGAGGCAACCTGAAACATCATAATCGCTTCACGGTCTATGATAAGTAGCGCTTAAAATTCATAAATAATAGAACAGAGATTTTTTTTGCATAACAATTCAAAACTTGCAAACTTTTTTTCACTCCCAATTTGGTCAAAGGGTTTCAGTTCATTGCCCTATGTAATAAATTTAAAGAAAAATTATTTTTTTTAATATGAAAATTAGTAATTATAATAAAAAGAATTATACATTTTTATACACATAAAGAGAGTTGATTTGAAATGATACAGTTTTTATAAATAAATAACAGAATTGTTTTTAAAAATAAAGTATGTTGTAACTTATAAGAATTTATATTAATGATAACTGTTTTTGATAAAATACATGTTGTGGTGAACATGAAAGAAATTTTTTAGCACAAATTGAGAGACAGACATTCCTTGTGAAACATAGCACCATGTGGGTGAACATGAAAATTGCTGTTGACTTCCTTGCACTATGGGACTGGCAACATTCAAACCACTAAATGAGTACCACTTTTATTTCTATATGAAAGAAAATTATAATGTTTTATGTCTGTAATACTTAGGTCAAATGTTTTTTGTGTTTAAATAGAGTTTATGAATGAATAAGTAATGTAATTGAATTTTTTTGATACACAATGCTGAAAGGCTAAGTAAATTTGCAACAAGACTATGATTTCTGTTTTTTTCATAAAGGAGAGGAATTGTTTGAATTTACAGTAAATTTTTAAGTTGATTTTGAAACATTTAAGTACTTGTAGAATCTTAAAGGAAATGTTTTTGTTTATTTGATATATATGAAATTAGATCTTATAATTAAATTTGGCAATTAATTAGTAAATTCAATGATAACAGTGGTAGCAATAATATTTTTAGTAATTTGTTTTTGTTGTTAACGTAAGTAAATGTAGAAAATTTAAAGTAATGTTTAGTACATTTTTGTTTAATGTTTTAATAATTCTGAGAAACAAATAAAATTTTGTTTGTAACAATGCAAAAATTGATAACAGTAAAGGAATAAAAATATAAAAATAATGAGGTAACAATGTTTGAAAAATTTAACAAGTATTAGATGTATTTTAGCTTAGTAATCTTTGTTGGCTTCATAGATATAAGTTTTAATTATGTTTTATAAATTATTGTTAAAGAAATGTTTAGTTGAGATATGCGTCAAGTTGATCTTTTCGATGTTTGTAATTGATTTCGATGAAGAAAAAGGATTTTAATATCAAACTTTAAATTTAATGGTCTCATTTTGAAATGAGGTACCAGAATACTTTGAATTAATTAAAATACAATTAAGAAGGCAAATGCAAAAAAGGGAAAATGGAAATATTCAGATAGAAAGCAATTAAATTAAAGTCATACTACTCTACACGTTGGCTCAGCTAGTAAAGTTTCTTAATTAATACAGTTTTTGTTGATAAAATGGAAAGGCCTTGTAGAGTTTTATTTATGTTAACTTCTTTGATGATACAAGTTGAGGGGTAGAGAGTTGTCATCCCACACTTACCAGAGAGGTTTTCCGACCATCATGCAGAGCCATGGTGTTGTTTTAAGGTTAAAATGGTAGCTGAGAAAAAACAGGTCAGTTGATACCAAATAGTTGATAAAAAGTGGTAAAAGTCAAGACCGACACCAGGCAGGTTCTGGAGGTCAAGAAAAAAAAACATTCATGTGACATAGGTTGGAAAGAGTGGTAAAGGAGTCGAAGGGGCCGACTCTGGTGACGTGGGGGGGGGTGATGTGACAGGTACCCTCCACCTTGTAATACTTAATAATAATAATAATAATTTAATATAAAGTAATAGAATAGATTAGGCAGAGATGCAGGCTTATTATATTGCTGAGATCGAGGTTTAGAGTAAAGTAAGGGGGGGCCTTAGTTGGAAGCATCAAGATATGCAGTAGGCAGTCTGAGAGCAACCGCGTCCATGAGTGGACTTATAAATGGGGGAATTATGCTTGCCTTTGCCTTGTGTGTTTTAGTGTTAGTTTAGTTTAGTACGGGACCAGCAGAGAGTTGATTTAATAAAGAATGTTAACCAATGTTAAACCAACTACCCGTTTACCGCTTCTTTAACGAACCTTCTCACAATCACCCATCCTGACAACGCACGTACGTCCGCAAGAGGACAGAAGGCACAGCCCGACCAGGGAAAACGCCATCGCTGGAGGAGCCGGACGCATGTGAGCCGGACTGGCAGCGAGGGTCCGTTACAGTACCAGCTTCTAGTTCTGAAATTATGGGACTTAAAAGATCATCGGCCCGCTGATGAACACCGATGTCTTGAAACGCTAGTGGGAAATCGGTTAAAGAGCTATTACAAATAATTGGGCTCTCCGATGACGAGGGTTGTTCCGGTTGCATTTCCAATTCGAACATCCGGGAAAGAGAATCTGCGATGACGTTTTGGGTGCCCCTGATATGTGCCACTTGAAACTTAAGGGAGGTTAACTTAACTTAGTTAACATCGTCCCATCTTGCCTAATTATCTGGGACGGGCGAGTAGCCAGGAAAGCGCTTGGTTATGTGTTTATAAGAGAAACTCGCTGTGCTCGAGATATTGTCTGAATTTCTCTACTCCAAAGACCACGGCCAGACATTCTGACTAGTACGCAGAAGAGGCTTTTCTTTCCGCAGGTGTTAACGTGCGGGAAGCATAGGCAATAGGTTGATGTGAACCGTCAATTTCCTGTAGTAGGACTCTGCTCCCAAAGCAACCAAACTTGCGTCCGTTTGCAGGACAAAAGGTTTGTCGAAATTTGTCATTCGAAGTACAGGAGGTTGAGCGATAGCATTACGCAAATGTTCAAAAGCGAGTTGTTGCTCGTCATTCCAAACGAACTTTTGTCCTTTGCGCCTGAGCAGATTTAAAGGAGCGGCGTGTTCGGCGAAGTTAGGAATAAACTTAGAAAAAAATTAACCATACCAATAAATCGTGACACTGCTTTTGGATTGGTGGGCTTGGGAAAGTTCTGATGGCCTTGGTTCTATCTGGGTCGATTTGCACGCCTCTGGCTGAAACTAGATGACCAAGGAAACTTATCTCTTTCACTGCAAAACGAACCTTATCGGGATTAACCGTAAGTTTCGCCTTTCGCAATCGAGATAGGACTTCGCGCAGATGTTTAACGTGCTCATCCCAAGTTTCTGAATAAATGACTAAGTCATCGAGGTAATTGAAAACGAAACTGAACTTTATATCAGAGAAAACTTGGTCTAGAAGGCGAGTCAAAACTTGAGCACCAGTACAGAGTCCAAAAGGGACTCGTGTAAACTGGTAGAGCATCCAGGGGGTACAAAACTGGTGAGGTGTTTGGAATCCTCGGTGAGTGGGATTTGATGGTAGGCAGAATTCAGGTCGAACACAGTGAAGTACTTGGCTCCCACGAACCAATTGAAACACTGGTGAAGATTAGGAAGGGGTACGGCTTCGATTACGAAGTGCTGGTTCAGCTTGCGATAATCAATAACCATTCTGGGTTTCTTCTCGGGATGTTGCACAAGGAAAGCCGGAGATGAGTAATTAGAGATACTTTTTTCTACTACTCCTTTATCAGCTAGGTCTCTGATATGTTCCCTCAAAAATTGCATTTTAGGAGGGGCTAATTGATATGGTTGACTTTTCACCGGAACATTGTCTTTTAATTCAATACGGTACTTAATTAGGTCGGTGAGGCCTAATTCCGTAGTGAGGACATCGGAAAATTCTCTGGTCAAACCAGAAATCACCCTTTGACTAGCGTCATCCAGGTGACCAAGTGGATTATCAGAGACCGGAGCAGTAGAGTACAGGTTAACAGCAGGAGGTGCCTTTCTTCGAAAATTTAGTAATGGAAATGAATTAGCCTTACAAAAACCAAAACTGAAGGTGCCTTTAAATAAATCCAACACTAGTTTGCTCTTAATAAAGAAATCGGACCCTAAGATAATAGGACATGATAGCTGAGGAGCCACTAAATATTGGAAGGTCCAACTACAAAATTCAAGTTTGAAATGCACAGAGCAGGCGAGATTGACTTCCAACCTCTCTCCATTGGCAGTGAGGCAATCCGATTTTACCTAGAGTTTACTTTTGATTAAGTTAAGGGATTCTAACTTCTGAAAAAGTTCAGCAGACAAAATACTTCTTACTGAACCAGAATCTAACAGAGCCTTAATTTTTAAAGACTTAAATACAACTTGAACTAGGGGCAAAATTCTGTTCGTTAACCCTTTAGACTTAAAATTTTTATAAGTTTTTCTTGTACATGAATTATTTGCCAGTGGAGAAATCTTGGTAGTCTTATCTCGACGCCTATCAAGATTAAAGGAAGGCCATTCCCAGATATAATGGCCAAAACGCTTACAAAGAAAGCAAGTAGGTTTTAAGTGAAAAGGCTGGGATTTACGAATTCTCGACTAAGGAGAGAAACGAAAATTATTGATTAAGCGTTTGGGGTGGCCAAAATTTGGACGATGTTTTTTGGATAAGAAGATAGACATTGAGAGTTGACCCCTTTTTTGGAATTAGAACTGTGATACTGAAAATGGCGACGGTTGGTTTTGTGCACAGGAGCATGTAATGAGACACCAACTATTTCTCGCTCCTGAAATCGTTTTTTGGATTGGAGTGAAATCTCCTGTAGGGTTGAGTAACGTGCTGTCGGATGTGTTCCTGCATTGCGGCGCTTTGTGGCCCTTTTGACCGCAGCGGAAACACACCACTGGAGACACTAATGGTCTGAAACTGGTTTCAGGCCTAAATGACACCTTGGAAATGGCTGACCTTTCTTGGTCAACAAATAATACACTGTTGACTTGGGCACATAATTTGTCCAAGTCACTGAAAGTGGCAAATTTAAACAATTTCACTTCAGCTTTTTCCTTCCATATTAAATAAAGGGAGTAAAGAAACTGTATTTGGGCAATTTGTCCCGACAAACCAGGACTTCACCCAGACCAATGTTTTATGAGTAAAATACTGTACACAGAAAATTTTGAAGCATAAAGTTATATTGAATATAGTTTTTAGCGGTATTAACAAAACAATGTAATAGACATCAAAACTATAATAGGAACATATATAAAATATTAGTTTAGTCATACAAGGTACAAAGTGAACTAGGTGTAAAGAAAAGAGCAACTACTCAAACATACACAGCTTTTCTAAATAAGAACTATAAAGAGGAACTCATCATGTGTGTTTTAAGGGTGTAATTAAGTACAAGTAATATCACTTTATTTACATTTAAAAGGGTTTTATCTGAAATGGTTTGAATATATGTATTTTAAGGTTGCTGATTGAATACAAGAATAATAACGATCTTATACACTAAAAAGGTTTCTTTCTCTCCAGTATGCATATTTTGTGACTCATAAGGCTTTTGAATGTAAGAATAATCTCATTTCTCTAATCACATAATAACACAATATTACATAATAACTTTAAAATATACACCTTACAAGTAGTAACAATTACTTCAATAGCACAATTGCTATTTTATTTTATTACATGATAAACTATATCTCAGGAAAATTAAACTATTTTACATCAGTCTTATTCTTCCTTTAAATAAAGT
>JAGFPH010006437.1:0-10868 GCA_018207615.1 Philaenus spumarius | reverse complement strand
AAGGTGATATTTGGACCACGAGACGGTGTACTGTAAGTACAAATTTCTTATATTAATGAAAGGTTAGTTTCCTTCCTGGATAGTAATAGTTTTTTTAAGTAAAAAAAATTTGGGTTTGGACGTAAGTTGAGCACCAGTGATTCATTGATCAATTTTTGTGTCTCAGGTCTATAGCGGTATAAATGGTGGTAAATGTTGCGCTGGGATATGTGTAGACTAATGAAGGCATTTGATACAGTAGACCATGCAATATTGTTGTTAAGAATGTACGATGCTGGTGTTAGAGGAGTGGCTTTTGAATGGTTTCGCTCATACTTGACGGATAGAATCCAACAAACTAGCGTCAATGATGTCGTTAGTGAGAAGGTACATTTGTGACATACACAGTCCGTGTGATGGAAGATTACAATGAGACAAGTAAATTCCCATAACGTCTAAACAAAGAATGATGGTCTAGCAACAAAAGAGACGCAAGATTCAGTAATCAAAATTTAATGAGATGTATATACATATATAAATAAATCAGAGACGCAAAACAAGTAAATTTTAATAACTAAAAAAAAAATGTAAAGATAAAAAATACAAGCAGACTATAATATAAAATTAAAAGGGCAGACTTAAATTTTAATGGATAGGAAAAAACATTGGTAAACAAAAGTGCATTATAAACTTGTGTGAAAAATTTTTTTGAACATGGACAAAAACAGCAGTGCGTATTGAAACAACAGTCTAAAATAGTGTTAAGGTCACATAACATATTTAAAGAGAGATAATTGTTAAAAGAACTATATCACATGTTAAAAAGTATAACAATATAAACGTCTATAGTGATACA
Source organism: Philaenus spumarius (assembly GCA_018207615.1). NCBI lineage: Eukaryota > Metazoa > Arthropoda > Insecta > Hemiptera > Aphrophoridae > Philaenus > Philaenus spumarius. Next base: position 10,033 of record JAGFPH010006437.1, on the reverse strand, counting down.
GAACACAAACTTGAACTAGATAACGGCGATAGTAAACGACGAATAATTCCAGAAGGCGTTGTACGTCTCGGTTTGGTTAGACTTCTCTGCTAAGAGTGCGAATGAACAAGTATAGCTAGTGTGGTGTCAATTGTAAATTCAATGCAAAGTATGGATTTCTTGTTGGAAAGAGTGTTGAATTGTGCAGTAATGTAAACTTCTAACAACATATTGTTTACATACGCTTCATCGTTGTGATTCAGCGAGTGATTATCGAGTATTTGGAACTTAACTGTTTGTGACCATGTGACTTCAATATACGCTACGTAGAACTTCTAGTGAACACAAGTATCCTTAATTATCAAAGAAAGCCTAGGTATATAGCGAACCTTTTGAACAATTTTGTAAACGTTAATGGCCAGAGTATTTAGTAATTTTCAGTCTGCAATTTAAATTCAATGTCTTTACATAGTATCATTCTAAATTCAAATTGCGTCTCATTTTTTTTTTATTATTTCAAATTGTATGTTGTAAAATATAAGATTATATTTTGTAATTCACATGTTGTTGATAAATTTTTCTTGTATAAAGATCTATTGAAGATGAGCAAGTAAAAAACTTAGTTATTCGTCACAATGCTTTGAATTTAATTGATACCCACAATAGTCAGTATAGGGAGTACTTTTGCAGCAACGAAACACACCCCGGTAAATCAAATTGGAATAGAATGTTTTTGTAAATTAAGATATGCATAGTTATTAGAAATGACACATATAAGATTATAATTGCGGGAAAGGTTGCTTGCCACGCATGATGCAATCTTTTATAATAAACTTTGCACCATGAGGTAGGTTGGCGGGATTGGCAATATATATAATCACAGATGACACGTCATAACGCATAGATGGAATTATATGTGGAAGATTGATAGATTTTTCAAAAGTAGACAAGGTTAGTTTTTTGAGGTTAAGTGTTAGTTTTTTGACTTGAAAGTAAAGTAGTTTGAACAGAGAGTGTTTTTAATTGGAATTGAATAATGAATTGAGTATTACACAAAGGATAATCCACATATAATCTTTTTATTAATTTGAACAATTTTTTTATTTTATTGGAAATTTCTTGACTTTATTCTTTTTTAACAAGTTTATTTACAAATTTTATTTATATAACACCTAACGTTATACATTAAAGTATGAGATTCTGCATGGTTCAGTTCTTTCAGGACCATTATTCCTAATATATGTCAACAATTTATGTGATGGTCGATTCAAAGGGAACCTTGTCTCATTTGCTGATGACACCGCAATTTTTTACAAGAAGGATTCATTGGAACAGCTGAGAAGGGACATGCAGGATGACGTAAATGTTTTACGATGGTGGTTTACTAAGAACTATATGGTAATGAGCCCTAAAACCAATCTGTAATATATAATGTTGCTCGTAAGACATACTTTTCAACGAACATGAAATACCTTGAGGTTACCTGTAAAAAAAGCGGAATGTGCAAATGCCTAGAAATATAACAAGTAGACAACATTAAATATTTGGGATTATACATTGATTCCAGACTCTAGTGGAAAACTCATATTAATAATTAATACCAAACTAAAATTGATAAAATATGTTAGGTTTTTTTATATGTTAAGATTGGTGACAAAATTGAAATTGTTATAATCAATATACCAAGCTTTGATTGGCTCAAAGCTGGAATATGGTATTGAAGTTTGGAGAGGTGCGTACTATAGTATATTAAAACCAGTTATTGTGCTTCAGAAGCATTTTATTCAAATTATGATGAACAGAACTAAATTGGAGCACACTGCTCCATTATTCAAATTTTTTAACATTTTACCATTTACAAATTTATACATATTTAAAGTATTAAGATTATTATTTAACAGAAGCGGAGGAAATCATACCACAGGGGCTAGAGGGGACTTTACGGAATAATTTAAACGTAGTTTTTCCTAAGCCAAATCTAACTATTTTTAAGAAATTTTATTTATATCTTGCTCCAAAATTTTTTAATTTAATGTCTCTAAAAATTAAACTTTGTAGAAATAAATTCGAGTTCTATAGACTTTTGAAACAATATTTATTAGAACAGGAGCAGGTCGATATGTTTTTCACCAGTAACCAGTGAGGGTGGATAAATTTTCAGTAAGTATCGTCAAGTATTTGTGTTTATTGTTTAAGACTCTCTTCTTCACCGGAATAATGAATAGTAGAAGTGTTGGTGAGTGCGAGGGAGTGTGTAGGCTAAGTGTGAGTATATTTGTGTGACTGAAGTTGTAATGTACTTGTTATTATGAAGAATTTTGTTTTGGGTAACCTTTTAGTTTCCGAAATAGGTGTTTTTGGAAACAAATTAATTAATGTAGGATTGTTTTCATTTTGTTATTTTATTTATTTTTTGTGGTAGTGGGTTTATTATTGTGTTACTGTTGTTGTCAATCTGAGTAAAAAGCAAAATCTCAGTTTTCCAAAAGTTTTTTTTAGAGTGTAAATGCACAGTTAAACTTGCAGGTCACAGCATTTTTCTCTCCCGTTGAGCTGATCATTTGATAAAATTGTATAAATATTTTCATTCCAAACATATTTAATCTCAGGATGAATTGACTATTTTCTATTTATGTTATTGTGAATTTGTATTTTGTATGTATTATTTTGTAAGGTGAATAGTTGTTTATTTATTATTAAGCGTATATTTTAAGTTTATAATGTTTTACTGTGTAAATTATATATAAGAAGGGTCAAATAAATAAATTTTCATTTTTCAGATAAATACGTGTATATTATTTATTTTATAAATAGAGTTAGAGCAGTGGAATAAAAAAAAATGAAAGTTAAGTTTTTAGTAAAACCTCAAAATTTACGTATACAGTTAAAATTCCTCTTGAACAGTTGAAGATAAATATGAAAAATATCACATATTCTTGAAGAAAATTCAAAACTCTACAATTTCTTTCGCTATAACTTTTTCGTAGAAAGAAGGGCCGAAAAGTTATATACTAAAATAAGAGAAACAATGTGATGCAAAAATGTTTTGTTCGATAATAAGCGAGTTTTGAGCACTTTTAATATGTTTACCTCCTAACTAGTCCAAACAAAGTCCCAAAGTGTTGTGACACATGCGATCTGAGTAACGAGAAAACATAGCAAATTACTTATATACATATAAAAAGGATACAAAGAATGAGGGGTCTAGAAAAATGAGAGACGCAAGATCTAGTAATCAATGCTGAGTAAATTTCATTTGTGTATATATATAAGTCAAAGACGCAAAACAAATAAATTTTAATAACTTAGATAAAAAGCAGACTTTAACATTTAAAACTAAAAGCTGCCTTAAATTTATATAAATAAGAAAATACATCGTTTAACAAAAGTGTGTTATATACTTGTATGAAATTGGAACATTGATAATAATTGGAAATGCAATACAAAGCAATAAGAACAGTGCATATTAAAATAAAATCTAAAACAGTATACATTAATGTCACATATTGAACAGTTACAATGTATTTAAAATAATTAACAAAAAGAACTATATAACTTAATTATACAGATCACAGGTGTTTACAGTTAATTAAAGGAGAGAACAATTTTGATATAGCTAGCGGTGCTGATTGAACAGGGACGAGTATGGAAGCAGGCATTGTACGTCTTCACCTTGTTTGAAGAAGATGGCGTAGCTTGAGTATGTTTGATATAGCTAGTCTAAATGATTGTACAAATAGTGAGTTTTTTTATAAGTGAGTTACAAGATGTACGGTTTAAAAGTTGAGTAACGTTAACGTACAAAGTCTGTACGTTTCGTCTTTACAATTCAATGGATATTTTCGAAGGATTAAGGTTATATACATTTGCGACCATGTGGCTAGCCTAAATTGTGTTAATGGAGTGATTAATTGGTGCACTGCGAGAGAAATATTGTTTTGTGGGCCCATCATCGAATACGCATGTATCATAAACAATTAAATAAAAACCGTAGATATGTTTTTTGAACTTTTCTTTTGAACAATTTGATAAAAAATTAACATAGTAATTTCTCAATCTGATTCTAAATTCATTTTCTATATATTCTAAGTTGAATTGCGTCTCATTTTGATAAAATTTTAAGTTGAATGTTCTAGATAATAAAATTATGTTTTGTGTTCCATGTAAATTGATAAATTTCTTCTGTTGTACAAATATCTAAAATATGGCGGAGTAAAGTAATTGGTCATTCGTCACAATGTCTTAGACTTCATTATCTACCACAAATATCCATGTACGTGTACTTTTGCAGCTTAACGGAGCACACCCCGGATAATTAAATTAAAGTAAGTTTTTTGTATAGGAGTATGATATGTGAAACAAAGAAATATGACTCATATGAAGCTATATTGGCGCGAAGTGTGTTTGGCGCTAAAATCATGGTGCAGAGTTGTGCAATACAAGCTTTGTGCTGTGACGTAGGCATGCAACATAGCACAGTGTAGTCACAGATGAGATCACAGAGCATAGATGAATTATGTGTGAACTGACGGATCTTCAAAAGGTAAACAAGTAAGATTTGAGGTTAAGTGTTTGTTTTGATTTTTAAAATAAATTAATTAAAGAGTGTTTTTTATTGAAGTTAAGTAGTAAAGTGAGTAATAATTAAAGGATAGTTCACATATAATCCTTTTATTAAATTAAATATTTTTTATTGAACTTAGAATATTTTTTCACTTTCCAAAATTTGTTTAACAAGTTTTATTTATAAACATTTTATTTTTATAACGCCTAACGTTATAGGGTGTTCCTTCCATTTCTCTCTACACTTCCATTTTGAGCATTCATTGGCTGGACTTCTGTTAAGTAACTGTTGATTAATTGAAAAGTTTTGGTTGCACTTTGATAAACATGCTTTATTGATGATTCATTACTTCTACTAAGATCCTTAAACTATACTGAAGTCTCTCTTAGCCTACCATAGATTAAAACTATCTTTCTGCCATGTCTGTTGGATTATGAAAGTTGCTTACATCATAGATTGATATTAAGGTTTTAATTTGATAAATGCATATCAAATATGCAAGTAAATCAACCACAATCGTACTACGCCTAGTAAATAACTCATTAGAAGATAAGGAGGTACCATAACGCATCTTCGTGGATATTGATAACAAATCCTACAATTCTGGTTTTAAAATTAGATTCTAACAATGGATGATTATAATTTTTGTTCAGACATTTGCTATCATTTATGTATAAAAAAAAATACACTTTTTTTGAGAGTATAAATCAAACCTTGTTATCAAGATAAAAACTAAAAGCAAAATATTTATAAACTAAAAAGAAAACACAAACCTAGAGGACTAGGGCTATGTTGGATAGACTTTGTGCAATTGAATTGGACAATATGTATTTCTATTTAACTTTCTGGTTTCAACTTTAAATTGGACTTAAGTTAAAAATATTGGATATCTTTATTTAATTTTTATCTGCATATATGTGTCTGAATTTAGTGTGTTTGACTTGGGCTTACATTTTTGCTCAGAACTAGTTTTTGTTGACTAAAATATTATAATAGTGGAAAGCTTAATTAATAGTAAATTACAGTGGAACTATGGCGGAAGATAAATCTATATGTCCTAATTGTACAAAAAGTGTAAAGTCTGCAGGCATTTGGTGTTGTAGATGTCAATTTTGGTCACATTTCAGGTGCCAGGGAATTAATTCATCTGATATGGTTTTAAAAAGTGCTAATATGTATCTGTGTGTTTCTTGTTGTGCTGAGGTTGCAAATTTGATAGAAAATGACAACGGCACTGTTAGTAATGCAGCCGAAAAAGATGATTATTGTGTAACCCCTAATGACATACTTAGGATGGAAATAGAGACCCTAAACAAATTACTGTCTCTGCAATGCAAAGACATAGAGGAATTAAGGAAGGAAAATACTAACATGGCAATAAAAATTCTGAATAGAGAAGAACAATTGTTGATGTTAGAGAAAAAATTTGAGGAAAACAGTAAATGGAAATTTTTCTGTAGCTGCAAGGGAAATAAAGAAACTATTGAACCTCCTATTGTTCGAAATAGATTTAGCGTACTCGAGAATTTAGCTGAACCATCCTTTATAAACACTGTAAACAAAAAAGGGTCAATTATGGAAAATAATTTGAAAATAAAGGAAGGACCAGAGAAACATTTAAATAACATAAAAGAAAACTTATTTATTTCCAATAAAAGGCGATCTGATCAAAAAACAAAGAGAAGAATCCTAGTAATTGGTGATAGTCATGCTCGAAACATTGCACCGATATTAAGTAATAGAATGGGCGATGAGTACCAAGTGTCTGGGTTTGTTTATCCCAATGCAAATTTTGAGACTGTTGTCAAAGATATACAAAAGCATACTAATGACTTCACTCCTAGGGATAGTGTAGTTATTTTTGGTGGTGCCAATGATATAAAATTGGGAAGTGATTTTAAAAAGCCAATAGGAAGAGCCTTAAAACTACTTGCTCCGATAACCCGCAAGACAGGTGTCATAATAAATACAATTCCAGCATCAAGGGGTAAAGTAATCAGAAAACATTATGTGGACCGTGCAAATAATTATATTCATAGTTGCATCAATGAAACTCTAAACATAAAACTTAAGCATGTCGCAATCAACTTTTTAAATGAGCGACTTTCTCTTAAAGACTTTACAAAAAGTGAACATTTGAACAATCATGGTAAAAGAATCTGTTGTGAAAGAATTGTTGAACTGGTCAAGAGTAATAGAACTGAGAAACTGACATTTTTGCAAAAGTGGTTAACAAGTTCTAAATGTACAAAAGAAAACTCAGTCAATATTATACCTAAACACAAAATGACTTTTCTAGATAAGTGGCTTATTAGAGACGAAAATAATATTTTTTTAAACAAAAATTATGTGAACAGACACTATTAAAATCTAGTGTTTTGCCAGATTGTGTGGGAGAAATTTTTTATGGTTGGCAAGTTTACTCACCTAACAGCCCAAATTTATATTCAGATGTAGAAAATGGGAAAAGAGAATTAGGCAAAAATAATATTTATATGAGTAGTTACGGAGCTTATGTAAATTGTATGAAGATAATTCATCAAAATGCTCAATTTGCAACAAACAAAATTGATATTTTTAACTTGTTTTGCCATGATCACTTACCTGATGTTTTAGTAGTAACTGAGCATGCTTTTCCAGATTATGCCATTAATTGTTTTTGTATTGAAGGTTACTCTATTGTGAACAGCTATAGTAGAACTATTCAAAAAGGTGGGGGCATGGCTCTTTTTACTAAGCTTGGTGTTATCTGTGAGCCTTTTACAAGCTTTGATTCTCTCTGTTTTGAGGGGCATTTTGAGCTGTCTGGTTGAAATGATGGAAGATTCTTTTATTGTTTTGGGATTATAAGTGAAATGTAAGTGTTTTTTTTAAATAAGTTGAGTTATGTTCTGCAGTATCTATTTGATAAAAATTTGTATTTTATTTTAAGTGGAGATATTAATATTAATGTTCTGGGAGACCAAAAAAGTAAATATGAATTACAAGATGTTTTGAATGTTTTTGGTTTGGAATGGTTGTTGAGCTCGCCTACTCGGGTGACAGGATCCTCGGCTACCTGTATAGACAATGTAATTTCAAATATTCCAAAAAATAGGATTAATGTGAGTAACATCCAGTCGGAAATCTCTGATCATTTTGCACAGGTGATTAGAGTCGAGGGGGTGTCTCCCAAAGCGTCCACACCGCAGAATAGGATGGTTAGGGATTTGAGACCGGAAAATATAAAAGAACTAAGACACTATTTACAAAATGAGAAATGGGATTTTTTTAAATGTAATGGTAAAAATACCAATAAAAACTTTGAAAAATTTAATAATATTTTTATGCACCATTTGAATGTAGCTTGTCCTCTGACAAGAATGAATAAAAGTAAACATACCTCTAAGTTTTCTAGATGGATAACTCAAGGTATTTTAGTGTCAAAAGACAAGCTAAGCTGTTTGCATTATATGTCTAAATTTAAATTTGATAACACTTTTATAGAGTATTATAAAAGGTACAAAAATATATATAAGAGTGTCATCAAAAAGGCTAAAGCTTATGATATTAATAAGCAAATTTTTAACTCCACAAATATCTCTAAGGCATCCTGGATTGAAATTAATAAACTAAGAACAAATGTAGCAGTAAACTCAGGGATAGAACTTAATGTGGATGGAGTTGTACACTCAGATCCGATGAGTGTAGCCAATATGTTTAATAGTCTTTTTAGTACAGTAGCAGCTCGCAATGGGAACATACGGTCTGACTTGAGTCATATGGGACGGGTCGAGTCGTCTATGATGCTGTCGCCTGTGTCGGGGGAAGAGATTGTTAAAGTTATAAATAATTTCAAAAATAAAAAGTCTACAGACATTTATAGTGTTTCAGTATGGCTCTTAAAACAGTGCTCTTTGGAACTGGTGGAGCCATTGACTTATTTGGTGAATTTGTATTTTTCTGAGGGTGTATTTCCTGATAGTCTGAAGTGTGGCAGAATTGTTCCCTTATTTAAAAAGGGAAACAAAAATTGTATTAATAATTTTAGACCAGTAACACTCTTGCCTATTTTTAGTAAAATTTTTGAAAAACTTTTTTTAACTAAATTGGTTTCCTTCCTATCTAAATTTGATTTATTTCCAAAATCACAATATGGTTTTCAGAGTGGTAAGTCCACCATTGATGCTATGGACAGTTTGGTTGATTTTGTGGTAAATGGTCTAGAGAATAATAAAAAAGTTATGAATATCTTTCTAGACTTGCCAAAGGCTTTTGACTGTGTGGATTTCCATACGTTATTTACCAAATTAGAAAGATCTGGAATAAGAGGGTTGCCACTTTCTTGGATTAGATCCTTTATATGTGGTAGGACTCAAAGAGTCCAGGTGGCAGAGATGTTGTCAAATGAGGTGCAGGTTGAGTTTGGTGTCCCTCAAGGATCTATACTTGGACCTGTCTTGTTCATTCTGTATATTAGGGATCTGTCATCATTACTTAGTACTGACCATTTTGTGCAGTATGCTGATGATACAACAGTCATGGTGCAGGCTGAATCCCTTTCCTTTTTGGAGCAAATCGCTTTTGTAAGTGTCAACGAAACAAGTCAGTACTTTTCGGGAAGTAATTTGCTCACAAATCCAGACAAAACTGTATCTTTATTTTATAGTTTAAAGCATAGTGATAATCAGTTAACTCCCACTATTATGTTGGGAGATGATGTCATAAAAGAGGTAAAAAGCACCAAATTCTTAGGTTTGGTTATAGACAGTCATCTTACGTGGAAGGAACATGTAGATGCGGTTTGTAAGAAAGTCAGTGCTGGTATTTTTGCTTTAAAGAATATTAAGAACTATTGCACCAAACCAACACTTATTATGTCCTACTATGGACTTATTTATCCTCATTTAAAATATGGAGGTATCGTTTGGGGTGACTCTTCGGTGAATGAGGTTAGTAGAGTGTTACGTCTACAGAAAAGAGCATTAAGAACTATATTAGGTCTAAACAGAATGGCATCCTGTAGAGAAGCGTTTAAGGAATTAGGCATCTTAACTTTTCCATGCGTATATATTTTTGAAACTATAATCCACTGTTGGAAAAAAGGGGAAACATTGCGCAACATGGACGTTCATAGTTATGACACAATAAGTTCTAACTTTTTAAGACATCAGCCTCATAGGTTAAATATTGTGAGAAAACTTCCTTCTTATGCAGGTGTTGAATTCATTAACAAACTTCCAGATAACTTACGACTGGAAGTAAATTTCATAAAATTTAAAAATAACTTAAGACGACTCCTGTTGTCAAAATCCTTTTACTCGGTAAGCGAGTTCATCCACCATACATTTTAATTTGTTTTTTTGGGGGTAAGGTTTTGGCAATATTGTTAAATATAATTTTGTTAATGTTAGTAGTTGTATTTTAGCGATGGTAATGTGATAGTTGTTTGTTATTGCCTCATTGTATTAATTGTATTATTGTTATTGATTGACTATTATTGTAATTTCA
>JAGFPH010006436.1:8160-47884 GCA_018207615.1 Philaenus spumarius | reverse complement strand
ATGAAAAATACGCAAAAGCTTCTTGCCTGATCGATTTTGTATTTTACTTACCTATATGTGCTACCCTTAAAAGTCACTATGGATGATAACAAGAAACAATCGCTATTGTTTGGGCTAATTAATAATTTCAGTATCTCCTCATCAGTCATTCAGATGCAAAGGTAGTAATCTAGCTTTTGCTACAAGCATATCCTTGTTCCTAAATCTAATGCTAGATGCCTATATGTTTTCGGTATAGCAGTCATCAGCAATCATAATGTTACAATATGGTAGACAATCGCATATATTTTTGTATTATAGTAAACAAACGCATTTTCAGTATAGTAGAACATTTTATACAATGCCTGCATGAATACAAAGTACGAATTATTTATAAGTTCATAAATTGTATCATTATGCATTTTATGTCATAAATAGTAATCATATTACAAATGAATAAATGTAATTTAAATTTTATTCAATAACTAAAATAATAAATGGATTTGTTTTATAGAACTGTTATTTTTAATTTATAGACAACATCGATTGCTCTTGATAGTTTAATAAACCCTATATTAAAATATAATTCAATCAATATAATACGTTTAAATAACGATCGATATTATGATTTTATTATAAATACAGATTTTTAAGAGAACAATTTAAAAGAGTAGCTATGGTATTCTACATTACAATACGTTAAAAATTTTTAATTATTGTTTGCTATACATTAAAGGCACTATATTTATATTTAATTACAGGGTTTTCTCGTAATCGTGAGTCAAATTTGGTTACTGTGTTACTGTAAAATTCATCTGATATTATTTCCACTTCTTGATTAACGATTTCATAACACTTAAATAAATTGTTAATTTGGCGTGGTTTTAGTACCGAAATAAATGTTAAACTATCTACATTTATTGGAATTTATTTATAACTAAAAGGACTAAATAATAACTGACTAATGTCAGTTGGAATTTGTCCAACTGTTAAACTATGACTGAATACTTTATTTTAAACATAAATACTTAACGACAAATCAAGCAGATATTGAAAGCAGAAATAACTTTATAAAATCTGTAAAATACTTACAATAATATTTTGTAATACATTATTGATCATGGAATTATAAGCAATACAAAAAACTTGTGCTACATATTTTGAAATACCAAATAGATGATATCCTTAAAATACTTTATATATTATTAAAACAAATTATGTACTTAAAATTACAGTCGTTATAACTGTCTATCTTAAATAAGGATATTATTAATACATTCTTGTTGAAAGAAGATTTGCATTCACACGCTTCAACAGACCCTATCGTTTTGACTTTATTAAAGGCAAAAAGAAAGAAGTCAATATTGAAGCACTGAAGTGATAGAAATATATAGCTATGCTTCCCAACTGAGCAAAAGGGACATTACATGTTCCATGAAATTTTTTTACTCTCTACGTATACAATCATTATTTTAGAGAAAACCGTTACCTAAAATATTTCAACTGGATTATGTTAAATATATATATATTATGCCTACATCAATATCTAAAGTAGCATTATCAATTATTTAGTTGCACACCAATTTAAATTTAAGCTCTAGATGATTTAACAAACAATATAAATTGTTAGACAAACTCTAAAACAAAAGAATAAAATATTTGTATTAAGCTTATCAGAGAGTAATTACAATTACGTATAGAGATTGTATGCTTAAAGTATTGCAAAAATGTGCATTTATTTATTTATACCAGAATGTGGCACTAAATTTACTATTTCAGTTGTTAATGCTTACAGAGTTAGAATTTACAAGGTCTACGAATAAATGTAGATAAAGAGGGTTAGATACTTATATATTTACGTTTCAAAAACTTTTGGATTTACCCAATAATTACAATATACTTTGCTTCCACATATCTATTTACTATACTATATTGATAATTAGTCTTATTTTTACACAGTGTTTAGTGCATGTATAGAGTTTACAGAATGCAACAGTTTTAAGCTGCCCAACTCAAGTTATACACAAAGATAAAAATCACAAATTTGTGATTTGTTCCAACTATTGTGTTTATTTACACAAACATATTATATATTTTTAAGATTATCCACATTTATTTAAAAGATAATTACATGTTTTTACAGATATGATAAATATGTGTTTCATAGATTGTTTTATAAATCCAAATGTTTAGCCGTCATAATATTTTTACAAATAAATATACTTACAATCTGTGTACTTAATAATTACTTTTTATCGCGTGCAACAAAATCAAATAAGTTATTTGCAGTTTCAGCATACTTTTCTCTTTCTAAACTAAACTAATACTATTATATATTACTATTTATTAAAATAACTAAAATACAAATTTTAATTGAATAACCGAGGGAACATGAAAGCTTTTGATAAGTCGTATACTTTTATCTTGGCGTTAAATACAATAAAGACTTTTGCATAACAACAAGATAAACATTTGTTACCTAATTAATATTTAGTACATCGTCGCCTTTTTTAAACCCTGCAAAACTATTTAAGTTAATTACAAAACAGTAGGCTACAATGATTTTCTAGTTGTCGTTCGTAATTTAATTACATAATATTAAATGCTATATTGATTGCATCTTATGTATGTGAAAGTTATCAAAAAGCTATTACGTGAAAATAAGTTTACGTTTTTGAAATTTTATTCAGTGTAATCCAGTGGAGATGATTATAAACATTCTCACGATTTATATTGTTTGTTGTTTTCTTCTTTTTTTTTAGATAAATAAATTGTAATTTTTTATAAATTGGTTCAAATAGAGACGAAATATGATATAGTAATATTAAAGTAATTGTCTTAAAATGTGTTCCAACAAAAAGTTTCATTGAATCATTGAAATCAAATTACTATAGATATATGCAAATTTGTATTATATTGAAATTATTGTGAGCCTCAATCATTTTCTTTTCATTTTTTTTTCAGGACAAATTTGAGCTTATGAAATATTCAATAACTTCTCAATAGTTTACCACATTACAGCTTTTGAAATTTCTTGGAGCTTCACTATTCCCCTGCAGCGATTTGAAGTGCTTGCTTAAACAATTTTGTCAATTTTAAATTAATATATTTCTCTTCAGTAATCAGATAAGCTAAGGCAGCTATCCAGAGATTCTGGCTTTGCTTTCAGTCGTTTGAAAATAAAGCACCACAGACGTATCACATTTTGTGTTGCTGAAGTGTGGTAAAACAAATGAAATTAAGAGTCCTCTATTTAGACAAGCACATTGCAAATCTTTTATTTGTTCTTGGCACAAAGTTCAAGTTAACGGAAATTTTGTTTTAAACTCACCTTTAACATAGTTAATCAATCAAAGTTAACTTCTCATTGTACATATAAATCCATCAATAATTTTCTAAAACAGGGAATTGAAGTAAAACTTATTATTGTTTTAATCTGTTTGCATAGTCTAATAGGAAATTATAAATCATTTTAAGAGTCAAAACATATCTTTTTATTAATATATTAACAAGTCTAAATTACAAGTATTTCAACCGACAAAATTTTTCTTTATAAAATTAATCTTTAACAAAGATATATTATATTTACGAAAGCCAATCATATTTAAATATACTGGCAAATAAACATTTAACTTTAATATTTTAATAAAAACAAATACCTAATTATATTCCTTAAAAGTAAATATCATCCCTGTAGAGTCAAGATAAATAAGAAAATTAATTTTTTTAAGATTATAATAATTCATTAAAGTTAAAGTAGTAGAGTATAATAACGTATGTAAAACCCAGTATACCAAATAAATTTCGGGAAATTACTTAATTCAAAAAGCAGGAAATTCGTAACTTTTATAAGTCCCATAACTACAAGAAAAACAAAGGAAAATTCACAAAATGGCGGCTACATAATTTCATAATTTCGCAAAGGACTACAGAATAGAGGAAAAGAAAATCTCGAGTTGGAAAAACTTAAAGACATTCAGGGAAAACGTAACGAGAAAGGCACGTACGGGCAGCGCGTGAGAACGCGAATTCGTACGAATACCACTCGAATTCGTAAAGGAAGAGGAAAATTCAAGGAACCTGAAAAGCTCACTCGCGGGAAAAACTAACAACGCCGAAAGGAGTTAAAGACAAAAGAAGAAGAACAATAGTGGTTTTACAGAGATAACAGGCTAGAAAGCGTGCAGAATTAACGGCCTATCAGAAACGAGATATGTTAATGCCAACTTAATACGGAAGTTCATTAACGAGAAAAATAGAATAAAGTAGATAAAAATAACCTGGATTATTTATGGAAAATTAAGGGAAACTATCTGGAGAAGAAAAACCCCGGGAAAATCAAAGTTAAAAAATAATAAAAACGTAGTGTATGTACTTAAGGTTTGTAACAGATCTAGTGGAAATGGACACTATAAGAGCGGGACACGATGTACTGGGACTCATTATTAAAACTCAATCATTGTTAAAACTCTTTTATTAATATTCATACATTAGCAAATTTGTACTCGTCACGTTGTACTTAACAATCTGTATTCTCTTAGATAATTTGGACTTAGAAAATTTTACTACGTTTAACATAAATGAAAAATTAATATCAGTTATAAATTATCAGTATTTACTAAAAGTTTACTAATACAGTTCACTAGTGAGAGAAGTTGCGATGTTCATCATTGATTAATATTAGTCAAATAATATTGAAACTACGAGGACTTCAATGAAGTAGTAAATCGACTTAAAATCAACACGACTACAAGATCACGGCACGCTGTACAACTGCAATAGACTTCAGGAACGAGAGCAACTCAACCTTACTTAGCCAACCTGCAGCATCCAGACAACAACAGTACCGTTAAAGACGGCCAACTTAAGCGTCGCTAAAAGGTCTGTGAAAAGCGTACTTACGATACTGTCCCTATAAATTTGACTGATTAGCTTCAATTAAATTTATTAAATATACTGGGTTAGGTAGGATTATAAATAGATTGTTTTCTTGGTGTAAATTTTAAAATAAAAGTCGTAATTAATAAATTGTATTAAAATTAATTAAGTTCAAGTAATAAAATAAATTGAATAATTAAGTTTCATAAACGAAAAATAAAATAAAGATAATTAATTTAAATAATTAAATCAATAAAAATAGTAAATGTGTTCTGTCTTTATTAATTAATTAAGAAGATTTAAAATTTAATTTAATTGGTTAAACATTTTATTCATTGGGAAGGTACTAAAGAGAGAATATTTTGATTTATGTTTTTTGGTTTTGAATAAATTGTTAATTATTATTTTACAGTATAAACAAGTTTTAGTTTTCACTTACCTATTGTTATCATATTCCATTACCATAGTTCCTAGTGTTTTAATTTTAATCAAAGTGTTGCATTTTAAAATATCCAAAGCACAAATAAAGTTATTTACAAGGTCAGCTCCACTGTTCTCATTACCTTGAGGTGGATAATAAGTAAAATGAATTTCTTGTGTTCTAAACTGAGCTTAATTACGATTACTGGAAGGTTCATTTTGAGTAAATTTTTTGTCGAAATATTTAGACAGCTAACTACTAGACAACCAGTTATATCACCTAGGCCAGACAAAAAAGATAGCCTATTTCTGACAGTAGGTGATATTAACTTTTTCTGCAGCTATTACAGAGCAAAAGTGTTACAGAAAAATTCGCTCGCGAAGAGAGTGCTCTATAAATAGTACGTTGTAATACTTTTTTGCAATATAAATATTTTTTTTCCCAAAAGTTTTAATTTTATTATTTGACAAATAAATATATCCTACATTATACAAGTACATATTTTTATTGTAAAATCTCTTTTAAGCATTAAGTTATAACCCGAACATTGAAATTCCTAAATATTAGTGGTTAAAATAATTAATTACATTGAATTTGGCATTCTAAAAAAGGTGTGTACTAAACTTGCCTGTATTTTGGTAACTGTAGCCATTTGCGCATTTTGAAGGTTTAACCCTCTCACTAAACTGCAGAGAGGTGGTGCAGATTTTATTATTTGACGCTATTTAATTTGTATTGTTACCAAGTGAAATCTCTGTCATTAAAACTATGCAATGATTTGTTTACCTTGGGTTTTTGAACCCAAATTCAACTTGACAATATGCAATTAGTAAGTCAAATCCCTTAGTTGTTGGTTTCTTTCAAGAACCCTTATTACTATTAGTTTACAAATAAATGTATGCATTTTTTAAACTTTTTTCGGAAAATGAATTTACTATTTACTAAAAACATTTAAAATGATAAATAAAGCTTACCAAATGTTTATTGAAACATGATCTATTTTTCTGGCTTTCGAATTTTTGACAAATTACTGACTTTATAACTTAGCATAATAAGTTAAGTTAATAAAGCCAGTAATTATGCCAGTTGTAACATTAAGCTACTATTATGCTACGGGGTAATATACATTTTAGTAAACAGCTCTAAACCAAGGGATGTTATAGTTCGATATGAGCAAGAACTTGTATAAAATGGTCGTTAGTAAATTTAATATTGAAGTAATATTAAACATAATTTCTTCAAATTACCATACTTTTGAGAATTCTAAGAAAACCTTCATCAATATTCGCTTTGAATGTAAAAGTGTTTGTTCAACTGGAATCACAGTTTATACAAAAGACTGTCACTGTATGCAATATTTATTAAATAAATAAATAAATGCGTGTATAATTTAATTGCTATAAATTATTATACTTTCAAAAATGATCAAAATAAAATTTCGTCAATAAACACTTATTATAATGTAAAAGTGTGTATATATTATTTATATTTTGTCAAATGTAGTCAGTATTTGTTCTTTACCTTTTATGTGGCTACATGTTTCACTGCCACAGGCAGCATCATAAAGAGTCTTGAAGAAAGTACACAAGAATGAGGTACCTCTTAAGTGTAGCAAATCTGAACAAACCTATTTATTTATGTAAAGTGTACAAAAAATTTACGAAAATATGTGTAACTTCATGTGTTGTGTATATATAAGTGTTTAAGTGTACATAGATAGCTGGCCTGATGATGCTGCCTGTGGCAGTGACACATGTAGCCGCATAAAAGGTAAAGAACAAATACTGACTACATTTGACAAAATATAAATAATATATATATATAATATATGTAGTTCTAAGGCTATCAACAATGAATATAAAAGTGTGTGTTTAACTGGACCAACATCTTATACAAAAAGACCATTACTAAAATGCGCAGATTATTAGTGACATAAATTATTGTTTTTATAATTTAAATAACATAGATTATCAAAAATTATCATAAATGAAAAAAAAGTGGATTAAAATTTATTTTCAATAAACACTTATATTTATGTAAAAGTGTTTTTTTAACTGGACTAACAGCTTATGTAAAAATTCCGTTACTGATATGCGCAAATACTTGCTGACATAAATTAATGTTTAAATAATTTTAATGACATAAATTATCATGCATAACAAAATTATTAAACAAACTTTCTTTAATAAACTCTTTAGTTGTGGTACTAAACTATTTATATTGAATAAATATGTCAAATTACACTTTCATTATTCGACATTTTTTAGTATTTCAGGTTGGTTACTTTTCAAACAAAATAAATGTGTAGTAAATTAGCATTCGTTAATTTTCGTGGCGTATTAGTGATAAAATACTACACTTGTAACAACTTATACTTTGTAATACTTAAACACAATACTTATATGTCATGTGACTGAACATTCTGACAGGTTTTGTGTACAACACAACGTACAACGCGTATGTTCGCGTTCGTGTCTTGCTCGATAATGTTTCTGTGGTATCTGTATTGTGGGTTAAAGCTTATTTGAATGGTTTTGTAAAAAAAGTTTTACATTAAAAATTGTCTTATCATTATGATAGTGATTGTGTACCTGCTTTTGTATGTTTTTAGATTTGACATTCCTCTAAAACATTCATAATTTAATCTGGCAGCATTGAGTTAGATTTTAAAATGTTTACCTATATTCTTATTAACTTAGTTTGATTTTTCCAAATAAAATATGATCACTTTTTCATTGTCAAAGTTTTATATGTAAATGGTTTCTTTTTTTTATTATTAATTTTGTCTAATATGGCAAATAAAATATAGTTTGTCACTAAACAATGCTAAAACATCATTACAATACCTGTCCGTGTCTAACTATACGTAATTTAAATTATAAAGCACAAAAAACTCAAGACAAGAAACTGAAACGGTCAACATTTTTATAACGGTTTCGCTTAGCGTTATAAAATCATGTTTCGTTATACCTGTTAATTTGGCTGGTTTCTATTATGAGTTCTACAAATTTTAAGTTGTTATTTTTGTTAGTTACTGTTTAATATTAATGTTTTAGTTCTACTGTTTGTCTACTGTTTTTAATAGTTACTGTAAAGGTTTGGTAATTCAATCTAGTTTTGAAGTTTGTTCCAGTCTGGATAATATTATATAGTTTATTAAAATAACTGCACTTGATTTTTAAATATATTATTGTTAAAACTAAAATATAATTAAAGACTTCGTCTAAAGAGCATATCCTGAACATGAAACCACGTACCTACTGTGTCTATGAATTTAATATTTTTAAATGGTCTTGTAGATTAAAAGATTTAAATGTGTGAGATCTCGCGGGATCAAGTTAGAAACGCCATTTACTAAGATGAATTTGAATAAAACGGCAATAAAAAATGTAAGTTGAGCATTTCATTTCGCATTCACCACTTTAAACATATATAAAAAAAAATTATATATTTTTTTTTATCTCCTTATTTTGATGTCTACATCTAAAAAAATTGGAAATGAAAAAAAAAACATATATATTGAAATAAAGATTTAATATATATATTTATTTGAAAATCATAAATATATTCAAACTTTAATTTATAATTCGTGTTACTTGAGGGCATAGGAATAAAACTGTTGAATGCATTCGATACAGCTATTATATGACATTTTATTTCACCATTTATATGACATTTCACTTTCACCACTTTAAACATATATACAATAAATAAATATTTTTTTAAAAATATCTCCTTATGATGCCTAGCCTATATCTAAAAAAAATTGGAAAAGCAAAAAAAAAAAAAGAAGGGAAATAAAGATTTAATACATATATTGATTTGAAAATCATTCAAAATTTAATTTATAATTCATGTAACTTGAGGACTGAGGATTCGCTACAGTTATTATATGACATTTTACGGTTAACGTTTAAAAGAAATCATTCAATCCAAGTCATAAAAATCTTCTCATGAGTTAAATATTACATTGTTTTTGTAATCTGTAATCATAATTTATGAAAAAAAGCTGCAAATAATAATAAAATACTGGACTTGGTGGTACTACGAAGAAAGTTTGTTGAAAGTGGTTACAGCAGAGTTGCACATTTGTCACACAACTAGAATTTTGCCATATAGTTCTACCATAAATTATCTGCCAAGAAAGAAACGAATGAAAATCAATTTAATAACAGACAGTGAAAGTTACAATTAAAGTTGAAAAGCGGGTACGAGTTAAATGTTACCATGTTTCAGTTAACGCAGTTTCGGCAGCTGATTTATAGTATAGTTCATTTAGTGGTATGCTCACTAATTCCAATTAATTTGATTACTCAATTGTAAAACACACGAGTTTTGAACTAGCTGGTTTAACTGTTAAAATGCTACTATTTAAATTTACATACTTAACATACGGTACAAGTAATGATTGTAAAAATGAGTAAAAAATAGTATACATTGTTTAAAAGTTTACAGTCCTTAAATAGGTTATAATTTTTAAAATGCTATACAATATTATATGAGTTAACCTAAGTATGACATGTTTAATTCTCTCTATAATAGGTATTTTATATACTGTGTATATATATAATTATGTGGTAATCTAAAAGCATTTTAAAAGATTAAGCTATTTAATATATGAAATTTACACACCTGGCATTTAGGCAATGGATGGCTAAACAAACAGTAAAGTGATTTTATATTTACTAAAGCTAGGTGTTATGCTATTTAGTGTTTTAAATGTTATTAGCTGCGAAAGAAACATAATCAGCAATGGTTAAATGTATGACATTTGAGAGAGACGAACTTGCTGCATGACTAGTACTGTTTACAAAACTCAAGTCAGTAAATGGCTGCGCTAGGCTTAGTTAGAATGCAATTTACAGATAGCGTTCAACTAGAATTGGAATCTGTTGAAATGTCTGTATGGTATAGAATGTATAAATTGTTTGTAAGGTTCAATGTTCTTTTAAGCAATAGCGCGGCTGAATCAGATATGAAATTATTGCATATATGTCAGAATTATTTATGTATAACTATAAGCAAACAAAAGATTGTAACAAACAGTAACTCTACATACAAAACTAACAATTAAAATTTTAAGAACAACTAATAAAAATATGCCACAGTTACACTATTATTGAAAAGTTTTTAAAAATTTTACAGAAATGTTGTAAATAACAATGTATGAACATTTTAGAGAATTTCAAAATCTTAAATGACATAAAAGCAGGTCCATCATTGTTATGAAATGAAAATACATAGCTATTTGTTTAAACTTTGAAAGCATCCACAAGTAGCAACTATCGACTTTACATTATCAATGGCATCAATGGAAGTGGAGTATACCACTTACATATCGGGCTTAAATTTTATTACACACTCGTATTTTTAATCGCTTGGTAAACTTATCGTTAATTTATGTTCTAGGTTTGCACGAATCTCATCCTTGCGGAAATAATGAAGTGTTGTTAATGCTTCTAAATTATGGAAACATTATTGTACATTTAAATTTATGATTTACGATATTTCAGATTAAATTAATTAAATCGTATTTTAAATAAATGTATTACATAACACCAGATCTTGAAATAATACGAACATTTTACCGTATTCTTTGTGAAAATAATGTGATACAGTTATTTATGTACGATACAAAGTTATTATTATCATCATCATTCAGCATAATGTGATTTATGATGAATGTATTTATTTATGTAAACATCGTGTATACGAAATGATACATAATTTTCTTGTAGTATACATAAACATGCTAAATGTTTGAGAAAACAATTGTTTGTTTATAAAACGTTATTATGTTATGCTAAAAACTTGATCTATTTAAAAATAAGGTTACTAAAACAATCAATTAGTAGTCGTTGATTACCTTACTGGACTTGTTACAATAATTAACAATGTCCCCTACTAGTACCTAAATAAAACACGTGAGATCCATGAGTATGTACATAAAATACTCGATCTCAGGGGCCACTAAGTCCCTAGTCATCGGATAACAAATCTAGGAAATCCTAGTCGAGTTAAAGCCAGACGAGTTGGTCGGGAAAACAGTCAGTGCAAGCATTGTATTTAGATAACCTAATAGAACTCCGATCCAATGCAATATTTTGTTCCACTGGAAATTCAACTTTTTTGGCGCTATCTATTGGGGAAACGAAAGAAGCTGGTTGGAAACACCAATGCTTACAATGCTTTCTCCCTAGCGTTACCTCGCGGCGCGATCATGTACTATTTTCGCGAACACCTTTTTTCCGGCACACAACCCCCGTATGGATGCAAGATGTATTTATTATTCATGATGATCTATGGTGCAAGGTACTCAGCAAGGCAGTATCCCTATTTAAGAGTGTTTATTATTTAATTAACTAATGGGTAAATTAATAATTATGGTTTGCTAGTTAAGTATCCTGGGGCTACCAACGTTGTGGTTGGCCGTTGGTGACGAATTACCAACCGCAATGTATTTGATGCCTTAATAATTAAGATAATACTTTTCAGTTCATTTCATTTATTTATCTTGTAGGCAATACACTTGCGTAAGATATGTCACAGAACTCCATTTATGTGGAACCAAAACATGTACCAACTAAATAACTTATTTACAAAATTTAAATAACATGAAATAGACACATAGATACTGCCTTAGGTACGGCCTTGTATGGACTTAACTCATGCGTATCATACCAGTGGTTTTCGTTTATTTTATAAAATTAATATATGTAAGATACATTTTGGTTAAGAAATAGCCTCTTCAAGGCTGGCTTCGGATCCGGAAAAATTGGTTTACCAGAATTTCCTACAGATATTAGTTAGAAGATTTACGTGGTGCTTCTAACCTGCATGGGCTGGCACGCTACAAGTAAATGGCACTTATAAATTCACATATGTCAACTGCATCAAACAATATACATATATGCCTAACTGTAATATACTTAAGCAAAAGATTCAAAGAGCACATCCCAAACAAGAATTTCACCAACAAAAAGCCTTAACCCTAGTAGGACCAAGGGCTAGATTATTTCATGGAGGACCAAGGGAGGGGCCTCAGAGGCCCATATTTAAAATACCACATTAACCCTAGTAGGACCAGGGGGAGGGCCTGTCAGGCCCATACATAACTATTTTGCATTTTTTTTATATTATAAATAGTTCAAAAAATTTGAAAAAAATGGATATTGTCTATTTGTTGATAACCTTGAGGCTTTGATTAAAGAAAATAATATTTTACTTGTTTTGTTATTTTAAATCATGAAAAAACCAGTAAAGGTCTGACAGGCCCCCCCCTTGGTGCTTCCTGAAACCTGATCCAGATTTTTTTCTGATTACGGTTTCATACATTTTTAAGCGTAATCATAATAGTTTTCAAATAAAAGCTATCTAAAAGCATTTGTTGTAGTCCCTGACAATATTTTATGTTACATTTTATCTACAGTGGAAAAATAATGAAAACAATCGAAGACTTCTGTTTCTACGACAACTTGCACTTGAACTAATGAAACCTCAAGTAGAAAAAAGAGGTAATGACATCACTGGCCTAAGCAAAACAGTAGTAGTTAGTGCCATGGAATCGGTTCTTGAAAAGAAGCTAGAGTACAGAGCAGCTCATGTACCTGTACCGAATCCTCATGAAATGAAACGAGGAAGATGCCATATTTGTATTCGTGAGGCGACATCAAAACAAAATGAACTTGGAAAATCAAAAGTACAGTATACTGCTTTAAGTGTCACAGACATGTCTGTGGACAACACAGCATGAAAACAATAGTGTGTAAAAGAAGTGAAGAGGCATTAAGTAGTGATTCTGAGTAAACTCAAATTTATGATTTAAGATTATCATATAATATCATGTTAGCCTAATCTTTAAGGCCTATAAAGAAACTAATATCTGTGTTTTATGTTTTGATTTAGCTTAATTACTTATTATTTAATGGCGTGAAGCGTATATTAACTGTAAAATAAATTTTTTATTCAGTTTAATACTTTCAGAACACCTAATAGAAACAGGTCAAAACTACACCAATATAATATGAATGAATTTTGTAAATTTTAAATAAATGCTAAAAAGGCATAATTATACAAGTTTTAGATGAATTCTAAATCTATAAACATAAAAAAATAATATAAAACTTCATTGTTATACAGTACAACAATATTTCAATTTATTACCACTATCGACAGAATTATTCAGATAGAGTAATTTCAACCAAGGATAACGAAACCACACGATTGAAAAGTTTAAGAAAATATCAAGCATAAATGAAACGAAAACACACGTTTGCACTAAAACTGCTCCCAAACATTTTAAATATCCGAATAGTCACAGTTAAGAGTGGTATTTTACATGTATTATTTGTAACTGTGATGTGTACATGTTTCATTTCGTACGATTGGGGAAATTGATTTCAAATTAGGTTTGCTAATGCTTGACAAATGGGCAAATCATAATTAACATAATGATTAACATGATGGCAAATAACATATTAAAAAATGACAAAAAGAAGTAAAACCAAAATAAGGTAAGCAATTAGTAATGAGAATAATAAAATTAATGTTATATAATATAGGATGTAACATTATGAATTTTATTTGAGTGTGTTTCAATCACTTCTAACACATCTTATGAAGTGGTTCTTTTATTTTTTAAGATGGAAATAAAATTTATTCGTCTCTGGAAGTGACACTATGTGTGATAAAAACTATGAAAACATGATGTACTTGTTGAAGTTAATTCTAAATCTAAATTAATCTACAGACGAAACCATTTTTCAAAAATAAATACATTTTGAAACATACATTATTGGTAATAATGTTTTTCAAAGTATCTACTGATGAAATATAGTTTGCTATTTCTCACTATTTAAAATATAAATGTAAGTCTTTTCTTTGTCTCTCTTTAGAGAAACTTCGTTAGCAAGTGTAATTTTATACGAAATAGAAACCACATTCATGATACAAAAATTAGCTAAAGTCCCTTATAAACATTTATAAAATATAATAAAAGTGTGTTTACCATTACTTACAAAAGAAAGTACATGAAGGAATTTATATAGTAAGGCTTATGACGATAAAGACATTTATTTCTGACTATCGTTGTTTGTGAGAAATTGTCTTGCCCTCAGAAATTTTTCAGTATAATATGTTAAACATTTTATATATTGTTTTTAATTTCTGATGTACAAAATGTTGTATGTCTGATTATTACAATAACTTATTATTATATAAAAGCAGGTAAATTATTGCTGAATTTTATTAAATTAAAAATTAAATTTGATATAATCCAGTGTCGTAAATTTATTTAAACTCCACAAATGTTGATGAAGAATACCTCAGAACTAAAAGCTTTGTCGTTACTATCAGTTCTGATAAATATATGATAACTTTAAAACCTAATCAAAACATATATATATATATAATATAGTATAGTATTTTGATTATTAATACTCGTGTTACTTTGATAACTTATATATAAATGTGCTATTTTCAATAGTGTGTTAAAAACAATAGCTATAATCCGTACTGTCATGCATATGCAATAATTATGCTTATCAACTTAACTAAGCATTGGAATACTATCTATAAACAATTTGTTATTGACGAACTCACACATAGATAACTAATCCATTCGTATATTGGCGAGACTACATTGTTTATATTACAAATAAATAATGATTATCTTTACGAGTTGTGCCTGCTTTTTAGTAACATATGATTTTACTTGATGCAAATGTGTAGTTGTATTAATTTATATTACAAAATAAAACTGTTAATTACATTTTACATGAGAGGTATACTGCTTGGTTTTCCATATAAATACCTGAGTAACCCCTTGTAGTAAATATTATATTATACAAATTCTTACAGACATTTTTGGTGGTTCAACATTTGATTTAAAGTTGAAAGCCTTATATGTAGCACTTTTGTATTGGAAATTACCAATGCGTATTACAATTTGAAGGCAGTTAAAATTTGATGGACAGAAACTATTGAATAAGCTAGTTTAAATTTGTTTAAAATTATATTTTAAATATGGTTTGTAATAGTACACAGTTTCTAATCTTAATATTGATTGAGTTTTTACATGAACGTTTAGTAAATTGTTAATTTGTGTAAATGTAGTATTCCATTTGACAAAAATTCGTAAATAGCTACATAAAAAATTGTAGAAGGTAATAACCTTTTTTAAAAGGATTATTATACACAGTACATACTTGTACATATTATCACATTCAACGTTGTGCTCGTGTAAAAATGTATTCACGTAAAACAATGTACTGTATGTAGAACGTGCATGACGGAGAACAATCGGTTTAAATTTATTTTAATGCAATAATTACGGTTCTTGTTTGTCTATTTAGCCTTGTATAATTTATTGGCATTGTTCAATTATTTTTACAATAATAACTTTTTTAAGTTTAAAAATAAAGTTGGGATATTATTACACAAAAGTTTATACATATTTATAAACATGATTCAGAAAATTATAATAATATATAAACTTAAATGAAATTTTAATATTACTATTTTACTAAGTAGCTTAAAGATTAATGAGGAAAATTATAAATCACTTATTGTGTAGGTTGTTTCAACTTTTAGTTTAAATCCAGATTAATAATAACAATTTTAGGAGAAGCTTAAATAAAGAGGTTAAGATTCAAAAACGCATTAATAAATAAATATGTTAACGTATCTATTGAAGCTAAATAATATACTTTATTGTATTACATAACCCTAACAACCATTTATTTGTGCAATCACGTTAAGTGTAAGGTGAAACTCCAGCTTCAGAGATAAAAACTAACCAAATTTATAAGAAATGTAAATAAAACCAAACCTGGCATAGTAATAAATATAACAAGAATTATAGGTACTATCTAAATACTTTAAAATATTGTTTAATATATGTACATATATACACTAGTTCTGATTTTTTAAACTTTTTTTAAAGCAGTTAAAAGATTGTAGTTTCAATGAAATTGAATTAAACGTTGCTAATAGATGTTTCTAACAAACTATGGCAGTTATCTAATTAACTAAGGTTGTATCATATCGTATTTTTCGTTCTTTGGAAATTCAGAAACATGAGCTCGTACAAGTAATGTGTACTAGCAACAGTTTTTCATAAAATCATAATTTCCTACATGTATGTGATGAATTAAAAAATGGGTACATGCATGGTTTTATACTAAGTAGATTTATTATTACAGTTACTATAGTACTAATACTATCCAAAAGAGATTCTAGTAATAGGCTTTGGAAAAATTACATTTCCTCCAATGAAAAATAGTACATAACTTTCCAAAAACATAATATATGAAACTGCTTCTTACTTTGAACTCACCAAGTTGTTGACACTTAACTATAACAAATACATAACGAAACGTAAAAATTAGAACCTTTTGCCGACTCTGTTATTTTATCTATTTAAATTTGCTCCTAAAGAGATAGTTTTTTCTCTTAAAATTGTATATTTCACGAAACCTAAATATATATGACTCTAATCTGACAGCACGATTAGAGGTAAAGTAGAATTTAGAATCTCCCAAAATGTTTCTAATTTAATACTGCATTTAAAAAAAATATTATTTTACTAAAAATTTAGTAATTTAGTTTAAAGTAATAATTGTATAACCTACAATAAAATTTGTTCTGCATAAAGTCATATTATTATTATGAACAATTAAATATACAATTAATTCGTGATAGTGCTTTATATATTCAATAAATTATTGCTTATTCAAAAACTGACAATTTTGTACCTAAACTATTATTATTTATTATTTGAGTATTTATCTTTAAACACTTTGGTTTTAACAAAGTCAGAGCATACAACTTAAAAACAATCCAGTAATTGAAATCATTGAAAATGCATGTATTACAAGAATGTAATTATGTATTTATTTAAATACATCGTTGGGTTCCTTGTTTTGTCAAATTAAACTCAAAGAAGACACACAGTTCTCCAGGTAATGTGACTTTTATTATTGCAAAAGTCTAGTTTTATAATACATATATATATAACGGTGACGTCTATGTTCAAAGAAAAATCTGTTAACATTATTCCTTATGTAAAATAGCTATGCAATCACTTAAATTTGTTTGAAATTACACGATTATATAAAAATATATATATTTATCTTCACGTTCTCGTGACCTTATATGTTCTCTTATTTATGTATGTGTTCTTAAATAAGCAAGTTTTGTACTGGTGTTTAAGTTCATGTTTATAATCTTGTTTATGCATAGACTATGTTCATGTTCGTACTTAAGTTAATTTTCATATATTATGTATTTTTATTGCAAATAGATTAATCAGTCAACACTAATGTAGTATTGTTGATTTATTTTAATCTTTTTATTTTAAAATACTCGTTTATATATTTATGTGTAGTTTTACAAGTTATGTTTAGTAAATAAACATAAATGTGTTTTCTAAAGAATTTCTGGAACAATAATTTATTATAATAGTAAATTTTATCAATTTACAGGAGATTTAAATATTGGTTCTTCATTTTTTTAAAGAAGTAAGCTTCACTAAATTTTTCTAAAAGCAAAATGTTTATTTTACAAATATATAGTGAACTCGTTATTATAATATATAATATATATTATATATACCAAACCTAATTTGACATCCTGCAGCTAAAGTCACAACAGTAAAGCCATTAGTTACATGAGTATTTTGGAAGTTGCAGTAATTTTACGTCAAATAATAAATAAATTAATTAGAATGCAGAAAATAAAATTGTTTTTAATACTTATATTTTAAACAAACATATATTACGTGATAAATACCCAAAGACAAAAATTCTTAACCAAAGAAACAAAAATGTGTATAAAGAGTAAAGAGACGAAGATAGTTTTTGAGTGGCATACAATACCCTGACCTTCTAATTAGGTGATAGTAACAAGCTATTCAAATTAACTCGTTTACATATTCGGGTTCAGTACGTAATAATTTAGCATTAGTCGCATTTGATAATGTACAGTACAATATCATAGCACACGCCTACATAGTTCACTGACATTTTAATACTGAAGCTCTGCCTGCGCATAGCAACCAAGACCTGTTATTACAATGTTTGCATTACATCACACAGGAAAATACCTTGAATCCTGCTGAGTGCTGAATTCTAAGAAAACGCTGTTACTTAAATAAAATAAAATTCCTCTTTGGTAAAGTATTTGAAGTTGACAATTATTGTAAAAAGCAGCTTACATTTGTTATTAATCCAGAATGTAATAATGTAGACAAATTTAGTTTTAATGGATTTTTGCTGTTGTTGGTACTGAAAAGGAAAAGTTTTTACGAAGGAAAACGTTTTAGCTACTTAAACTTCTGTAATACTTTTAACATGAATTAAGTTAGTTTAAGCCCCAAATGCGTTGAACAAGATTTACATGTGTAAGCTGTCCATTTTACATTTTATTTGAGGTACACTGTCACATACAACACGAACACAAATATTTAAGCTCGAGCTTGTGTTGCAGATTCAAACGACAGCCTTGTATGAGGGTTTGAATTTGAGGGCGAATTTGAATTCAAAGAATATATCCTCAAATCTAGAATCCGAATTATGATTATTTATGATTGATATCTTGAAAGTGATTACTTACGACAATTACTCATTGGATCTGTTTATCTTAATCTAACTTTAAATAAAAATGTTTCAAATGGTAGCAACTAATCCGGTCAAAGAGATCCTCAAAAATGTAACGCGATTCGAGAAGGTTACCTATAGTATATATAACAAATAAGTACAAAATTTGTTACATGAAATTTCTTTTACATGAAATCAATCTAATTTTACGACAGTTGTATCATGAAGAATGTGCAGTTTCTAACTAAGATCGTTAGATAGTTCTTCGATTGCCGTACTGCCAGGAAAAAATTCAATCCATAAGTTGTACCAGTATTGAAGTACTGTTAAAGAGAAAAATAAAGGCGTTAATCCTTTTGATATTGCCACATTTTGATCATAACAAAATGGTTGAACAAAACCTAAAACTTTAACATGACAAGTTTGATTATGTAAAAACTTGTTTAGAATTTAGAAACATGTTATAACACAGCTGAATTAATGCAGTACACAGGCTTTAATTTGAAAACTATGCACGATTTTCTTTAACATAATTGTTTAATAGATTAAGGTTATCTATTGTGAATCAAAACTTTAATAAACTTGCTGGAATTCTTTATATTCAGCCTATAATAGACTTTAATGACTAGGCTATTTTAGATTGTCTTTAACACCAAAGATTAGGCATAAATTTGTCTTGAATGGCAAATTATTCTTTGAAGTTAAACTTCTTTATTACAAAATTAGGCTATTAAATATACATAAAATATATTTTGTTGCAAAAGCGGTTATAAAATATAAAGACAAGTTAAAATGACTTATACCGGTACTTATGTGAAAAACCCAAGTATCTCAAGCTAAAAAAAAAACATTAATTTAACATAACTGTTCGAGTTTAAATTGTATTCATTTTAATATTAATACTTAAAATTACACATACAGTACAAGTATTTATAAGAAACTCACTGCACAATGCACATTATTGCGCTGATTTAGCTAGGCTGACATGTCGCTAGCTAATGACCCTGAACTTGGCCTATGTGCTTGGCTGCATATCGCAGTATCTAGCATTTAGCCTCGGGCAGGGTGCAGTTCCATCGGCAGACCACACTATCGCTTGTCTCAATGTAACGGTAACCGGTTGCAATTCCACTCCGCGAGTCTGCGTAGGCTGTGCAGTTTCAGTTTGCTTGAACTAAGATAATACTATTTGAATGTAGTAGGTGGTGAATTGAATTTTAAAATGTGCCTGTTGCTAAAAACGGTACAATTCACACTCACTGACTTTTCCAGCTGACTCAGTATGTGTGTAGATTGGCTATCCATATTTACACTGAACTAAAGTTTTAAGGGTGTTCGGAGGGCCCTTCCTCATATTAAATTTGCCATATAGATGACCCATTTTGTTTCAAACTACTGAAATTTTTTTTGATGCAATTGTGCCATGTTATGAAGATTTTTCTCTAAGGATTTTTCTGTTCTTCCCTTCATTAGAGTTTTAAGATTTTTTTACATTTTATAATAAAATAATCGTTGAAAATTTCATATTTTCATAAAAAAAAGAACCAAAACCCAAAACGCTTGTGTTAAAGTTTGCACCTATACTACAAGAGTATGAGGTAAAAATTTCAAAGTTGTATCTTTTATAGTTCCTGAGGGACATTTATTAAAAAACACAATTTTCGGAAAAACGCAAATAGTTAACTTATCATTATATTATTTGTTTATATTCTATAACTAACATATTTAGTGCATCCCAGCACCATAGGATGGCTGGTATGGGTCTTCCTGCTCTGCAAAGCTTCTTCCAACTTCCTCTTGGCACTTTCACGACGTTGCCTCGCTTTTTTCAAAAGTTGTGTAAGCATTCACTCGCCCTTTTACGCTCTTATTTTGTCCATCTCACACATCACTGAGGCTGTGTTCTCACTAACATTTTTGCCCAAGCTCTTTCAAAACAAGGCACCAGGTGACATTTCCTTTGTTAAAATTAAAAATGGCATCATAAACACCTAATGCCATGGATTGTAGGCCTACAAAAACTGTTTTAAGAAGTCGTGACCAAATTACTGCATTGACAGATCATTTGGATTCTACGTCTTTCCATGTAGACATTTCTTCAATAAGGTACGATCAGCCAAATCCTTGAATATAGGCTTGATTTGGTCCATTATTACCTCAGGGATTTGCAAATTGTGCATATGGTTGGATTGATCATATGTTTCCTTTTTTGCTACAGCTCGCTGATATTTACACCAGCTGTCCCTCACCTTTTTCACAAAATCCATGTTGAGGCTTATCATTAGTAGACAGCAAGTTACAATATTCAGCCCATACTGCCTGTCTAATTTTTTTCTAAATTGCCAGTGTTTCTACTAATGGCTAATCCATTATACTTTTGGATGGCCAAGATACGCTCATCGGTTAGACGGTTTCTTCCGCAAATGGTTTTTCCATCTGCAAGAACTGTTTTACCTGACTTTATAAGTTTAAACTTGTATAGTTTAAATTTTCTAAGGCGAGTCCCTATACGCTTCCGTACATGAACACAGACTCAAGTTACTCGATCAAAAACTTATCTCCATATGGCCTACTCTCAACAACAGAGCTGAAAGCACTAGAATCGCCGTCACCTAGATAATATTTATATTTCACGCCAAACTCAGGCTCTGATATACTACTAAAATTTTTTTTGCGACATGCACTTCCATCGCACCCCTAGTGCCTATAAAATTTGCTTGGCATATTTCTTCATGTTTACCTTTTAGTTTATCACTACAAGTGCAGAACTTGCTTACAACAGCCACATCGAGAACACAGCCAGTTTCTACACTAGTTACCGTAACAATTCCGTTGTTCGAGGTGTGTCCCATCTTTTGCCAGTTGCCGTCCACCGCCACAGCCAATTCTCTGCTTAAATCATTTTCTAAAATTGTTTGCTGAATAAAATCCCTCATTACACTTTTACATACTTTCTTGGTTACTTGACCAATAACCTCGGTGTATCGAGTGAATTTTGCAGGAGGATTCGGAAGGTTCATAACCCTGTACAAAGTTTTTGCCCACGAGCTGTTTTCCCATTGCACGTAAGCCATACACTAGCCTAGTATTAATGTCGTACAACTGTGTGTCTTTTATTCGTTCAGAATTGCAGTACATCACTTCTGAATCACACTGAATAAAGTAAAACTTACAGTTTGTTGCCAACCCACCTAACCTAGTTATACTGAAAACAAGTTCTTTAGAAAAAAAATTACATTTACTAATTTCCAACAATTTGATCAATAAGGATTCTATGTCCGCTAAGTCATACATATTCTTTCCTTTATACTCACTGTAACTGTATTCTAGATCTCCTAATTTCTTCTTTGAAGAGCTTACACTTGGCAAGTAATTTTGTGTAGAACTAGAACCTTGGTCTACAAACGAATCCATTGTTTGGTCACCGGGCTTTTGTTTTGGAACCCCCACGACGATTGAAAATGCCTTTAGGCTTTGTCATTTTTACAAAATAATAATAAAAACACAAAAAACTATTAATTATGGTTACAATATCACTAGGACAACACGGCAACTAACAATAGTGAAACTCAAACCAGAACAAACGGACAGCAACTAGCAACAACAAAACAGCTGCTGTATTTTCATACAATTTCACAGTTAGCCAACATTACAAAATAAAATCACTGGAAAGGAAACAAACTGATGTATACTATATATAAAACATGGCTGAAAATATGAATATTGTTGAGAGATTTCTTGCTTCGTACGTTGTAAGTGTTTATGTTCTCGCACGGCCCCATCGCGGTGCTTAGCAGCGAATCAAACGCGGACACTACTTCACTAAAAGTTTAATAACTGTTTTTCTACTTCTCAGAAAGGGATGTGGTCTTAAAATAATTCTAGAATATAGGGCAACACAAAAATGCAATAAATAAAAAAATACAAATAAAAAATTCGCTTAGGAAATTGTGGTCTTTTAAAAGTTGATGGGATATTTATGTTTAAGGGTTAAGGAGACGCAAGTTATATGTATGATTGTGTGAAAGAGTTGTGCATTTTTGAGTGTTTTTAACTTTTATTTTAAACAAGTAACCATAATTTAAATTGTAAGATGGTAACACGCAATACTTATCAATTATTAACTTTTATTATATGCTGTAGTTGGTACGTAAATTAAAGAAACAATAACTCATTATGAAAAACCTAAACCACAAGTTTTTCATGTTTAGTGATTATTCAGATGACGTTTTTAAAGATGTTCAGTACCTATAATTTGATTTTCATAATTCGAAATTTTATAAGCTTATGACAATAATTATACTGATTGTTAGTTAAACTTAAATCTTAATAATTAGAAGTCCAGATATTATTGTTCTAACCAAAATATGGATGGACGATCATGAAAAGATAGTAAAACATTAGGGTAAAATGTTTATTTTAAATGTAAGATTAACTATAGAGAGAGGGTCGCGGGGGTTTTGTAAGGTTTATCTATGATATGATCGCATGACAAACAGATACATATTATATGAATACAGTACAGTAGACTGTGTACAGTTAGAGATAACGATAAAGCAAAAACATTGACTTCTGTATAACTACAATATACAGTTACAATAGTTTTCTATTCATATGTTTACTTAATATGACAATTGAACTTATTTATTAATCAAATAAAAAAATCTAAACACAGTTTTATTGGGAATATTATTATTAATTAATTAAAGTATAGTAATTATTTCCATCATTATTTAATTAAGGTGACAAATCTATTAATACTTCATCTGATAAATCAACGGACAAGAATAACAGCTGAAATAATAATTGCTTGAGTTGACAATGCAAGACACTATTATTTATGTGTTTATTATAAGTGACATTGCTTCTGCTTCAAGAATATTATGAAATTATTTGTATAGTTTTATTATTGTTGCTTTAATTGGTGTGGTAACGTGCACATATTTTGTACAAAACGATGGCGTTTGTATGTTTGAGTATTTTTTGTGTAAGGGGGTATTTGAGTGTGAATATTAATTGTATGTATTTATAAATAAGAATACTTTTTAATTTTCATTCATTCGCTTGATAAATAATTGAAGCTAAACTCATGTTAATTTTATTAGTAAGTATTAATGTATTTTGAGTGTAATTATAAAGTAAACACCGAGGTTAATTTAAAGTATAGGCTACCTGTTAATCTGTCATTTATGTTTTGTTTTTATTCCTAATGTAATTGGTATGTTTAATTATTTTACTTTCTTTCTTCTTCTTTTTTTTGTCACACACTGGTTTTGAATTAAGGGATTGCCTCTTTTGTTCCCCTTTTAATTAAATAAGTTATTTATGTTTGTATTTTCTTCAGTTATAACTAGGTTATTTTCTATGTGGTCAATTACTTGAATAATATTTTGTAATATGTTTAAAATATAGGTCATGAAAACAAGAAAATATATAAGACGAGGGAGTACACAAACCTGAACTCAAACAGTTAAGCTCGATCCTGTGTGGGAGTTTCTAATGGTGGCCATGTACTTTAGGGGTTAGCGAAACTGACTTCAAAGTATATGGTTCCCTAGCTTTAACCTGAATAAGACCATTGATGTTGGTGAAGTTGGAAATTGATACAGGGGATGATATTCCGTAGGATCTGTTTACCTTAATTCCACCACCCCCCCCTACCCAAACAACCGATAGTCGGAGAATAGCAAATTATAGCCTAAGTTGTTCCTTAGGCATTTAATCAAAACCAGTCGGTTAGGCTGAATAAACAGTGTATTGCTTAAAAGGCACACTTGTACAATAATTGCATCTAGGTTAAACAATATGTATGCAAATGGTTTATCACTATATAGAACTTTAGTTGAAAGTAATTATTAATTCTTGATTAGTTCTATTAAACTGATAAACCATTTAAAGTCAAACAATTACTTTTTAAAATAAATATATTGCCAATGAAATTAATTGTCTTTACTCACTGTCTTTTGAGGTTGGTTCCTAAAATCAATAACATTATGTTTAACTTGTTTTATTATTTCACCTTAAACAATTACTTTCTTTTGATGGAATAAGTATCATTAAATTAGGATTATTTGCGTTACAGTATTCAAAATAACTATAATTTCAAATAAGGGCCTCTCATATAGTGGTAAATAACCTTTTCGTTTCTTTTAGGTTTCCAAGTATTAACAAACAATTTTCAGAACAAAATTAATTATTTCAATTAGGAAACATTTACTTAATATTGTACGACTGAAAGATTTTTTAAGTTAAAGAATTAACTTTTTTTAATCTTAAATTCGATAAAAAAATATCTATAATAGAATAGATATTTGTTTGTTTTTATAGAACAGACACAATTTTACTATTATTATCAAGTATTAAAACTTTTATCTAATTAAGAAATGTTTGGTTTCATACATACCTAATAAATGTTTTCATATATTTCATAAGATAAAGATGCAACGAATTACTTAATCTGTTAATAAACAAATCCAGTAAGAATAACTATTCATAGCAGGTAAATATTTGTAAAAATGAATGATTATTTACAACTATATAAGCCATCATTTAAATTTAAATATAAATTGTAAAATAGAATAAATATTTTAAAATAAATAAACCAAATGTCATACACTTGAACTAATTGGTATATTTATTTCTATAGTGTATACCATTTTTTAATATAAACATTATATTTAAACCACCGTAACTTTTTAAATATCCCATAAACTCACTAAATTTAAGTAAAACAAGTATAAAAACAAACAATAAATTATATATGTAACAATTTTGTTAGGACTTCTGAAGAAATTTGTTTAATATGTTTAGGTTATAACTGTTATTTAAACAATAACATAACTAATAAGATTCACTTATTAGACATTAGAAACTTGTTTGCCAATGATTTATTTTTCCTACTAAGGCTTTGAAATCGTATGCAAACAAATTAAAATTATTTAAATGATAAAGGAAGATACAACAATCACTTTCAGCTATTGGAAAATAAAATATTAAATTGTAGCTGCATTGTAGCCAAGGTATTAGCGACCACAAAAACCTAAACCATCGATGGAATTTGTTGAATAACATATACCTTTGTCCAGTTAAGAAAATAATTTGTTGACAGGTAAAGATAGCCCATCTGAAATTCTCATTTTAAAATAACTACCAATATACATTTATATAGCCCGTTATTTTATATTTCTTTAAAAGTTTTATGTACTAAGAAAAATTAGGACTTTATATAAACTTTCAATAAATTATATTAATAAGTCATGAAAGATGTATAATATCAACTACAATAAACTAAACAGTTATATTGTGACGTAAGATGATAAATAAATAATTAAATATTATTTAATTTACAACTAAAACAAAAGCATTCATTTTACCTTAATTGAACGCCTGAATTTGATCGTTCTTACATTAATTAGAGAGTCAAATTCGAAAATCAGGTTAAATTAAAATATTTTAAGTTACATTTATGCATTCTACATTAGTGATCATTTGCGACAGTTGAATCATATTATATGCTGGATATCACTTATTTTGTAAAGATGTAGGTTTTTAATATATTTCAATATAAAGATAATTTAGTTTGACTGTTAATTTTTTATGTAAAAGATACAAAATACATTTAAGCTATATAAACTGCACTATTCAATTGACTTTACAGAAATTACAGCCTCAATTTGCAATAAAAATACTGACAAGTTAACGATTGTGTAGTCGTTTTACTGTTTTTTGTAGTACAAACTGTGTACATTTCAATCCATGTCAAGTAAAATTGTATAATACTCGATACAATTTTATAAGTAAAAAATGTACTTT
This sequence comes from Philaenus spumarius, assembly GCA_018207615.1. NCBI lineage: Eukaryota > Metazoa > Arthropoda > Insecta > Hemiptera > Aphrophoridae > Philaenus > Philaenus spumarius. Next base: position 21,199 of record JAGFPH010006436.1, on the reverse strand, counting down.
ATCATAAACAGCATAGTTATTAATTAACTATTATTACTAATAAATAATAAATGTAATAAAAGTATTATTTAATAGTTATGAAAAAAGATCGATGAGCTTACAGAATAGTTATTTATAATTATTGTAAAATTTCAGAACGCTGTATGTTTGTATTTAATAATACACAAATGATGTATAAATTCGGCATTAAAGTTAGCTTGACTGTAAAATTGTATTTTGTTTTCAAAGGCACATTACATCAATTGTGGTTGGATTTCAAATAAAAACCAGTCACTATACAAATTATAACACGTACATCAAGTTACAAAACTTTAAAATTGATATCTTTAGGGAAATGTAAGAGCACCTAATACAAAGTAATAATATATTGTTACTTATAATTACATATTCTTTCTACTATGTAAAGTCCAGTATAATTTAAATTACTAAATGTTTAAAACAGAACATTGAATTAATTACTTAAATCAGTTGTTTTAACAAAAATAACTTTATTAATACAATTTTAAGGTAATAAACATTGACTTATTATTACATAGTTTACAAATAAAAAATTTGATTCTGTTGAGAAATGGTCCACGTATGAGATGGAAATCTCAAAGCAAAATTAATGATCAAAAACTGGATAAACTTTTACACGTTTTAACGTCAACGATTAAATGACAATTTTGTATTGCATATAAGGATATTACCTTAGGTTTAGTTTTATAATATTAAATTTGTTTAAATAAAATATTAGTAAAAATTATACGTTTAAGAAATAAAGAATTGATAGACAATGGTGCGTAAAAGGATGCAACGACAAGTGAACAATTAGCCTTTTTACGAATTTGATTCTATTATTTTTATAAGCAGTGTTATAGCAAAAATAATGGACACTTTACACTAAGCCTTTACTTTACAATGTAACTATAAAATGCCAAAAGTGTCACAAGGGTCTACAAAGTCCCTTTATAGAATCTCTCACACCAATTTACTATGCATAGGTAGTTAATTAATGGAACGTTAAAAGAACCACTATCAAATAAAAATAATATGCTTTTAATAATACTATTATTTAATCATCCAAACCGGTTTATTAAAATCAACAATTTTATAAGAATACATTACAATTTTATAAATTTCATACTTCAGTAGGCCTACATTTGAACGCAGATTTAAGGAACATCTTTTCAAAACAAGCTTTAACAAAGAATCAATTAAAATCAGTAAATTTGTTTGAAACGTTAAATTTATATTAAGTATTGATTTGAAATATTTGCTGATTAACATGGAACAGTAGATACAAACAACAAATCATCTATGTGGTCATAATGGCAAGTTATATTAAGTAAAACTAGTTTAATATTAACTTGCTGCCATAAATACAACTTTAAAAAGTAATAAATACATGTTATTTATTTTATAACATAAGCAGTTTACATTTAATACATACTAAAATATAAAATGTCCAAAATGAAAATTGTGTTTCAACACAACAAGGAATCATGTGTTTATTTCTTACGTAAGGAAACAATACAAAATTATAACCGTTCTAGGTGTAGCACAACTATTTAAATACATGTATGTACAACTAATTTCACACTTTTAACTAGGGGTAAAATATAATTCACAAATAAATATGAGTAAAAAATAATAAATAATATACAAGTGTCTTTTAATAATATATAAACGGACGGAAAAGAATGTTCAATGTTGAACAAATATTATTTAAAATTATTAACGACAAACACAATTTCTACTATTTTTCATATATATATGATACGAACTTTCAGAACAGTATTCAAAATTAGAAAACGTTTTTCTTATTAGATTCTTGATAGAATTAAAATAAATGAAAATGTTAAAACTTTTATAAATATGTGTACTAAAATCTTCCGAATTTGAGTTGTATTCTACTTGAGAACAATAGTGTTCACTCCACCAATAGTTCACTTTAACTTGGCATATGTTTCTTGTTATTGTTTCATATAGTACAGCATTGTTCTTAAAATAAATCTATGGTCATATTCTGCCTAAATTTTAGAACTGATAAACATTAGAAAGACTATTGGAATTACATAATTGCAGGAATTAAATCAATAATATTAACACTAGATTCATTCATATCAGGATAGGCAAACACTACTAAATTATATAAAATTTGTTTTTTCTTCAGATTTTATTCAAACATATTTGGGGAATGACAAAATACTCTTGAAATTTACAATTTAAAACTTCGTAAAAAGCTTGGTAACAAAAAGTAATATTACTCATTTTAATATATGCAACTTTTTTGTTAAGTGTTAAATAGACGTATAATCCAGAAATATAATAATAAATTAATCTATATTTGTTATATCTTGAATTAATACTACCTCTTGATTTGTTACTAATACAAATGTATATACATAAACAAAATTTAAGAAAAAATTATAATTACGGAAACAATTGCTTTAAATATTTAAACATAGATACAACTCTACAAAAATTTACTCAAGTTTTCCGAATTTAGCTTGTATTATAAATACTGACCGCAATATTATACTTACCCGTTGTTTTGGACGGAGTTTAGTCTTTGTGTATTCAGAAAATTAAATCATCACATGCGGGTTTAAGGTGAGTTGAGGAAAAATGTAAATAAAGGATATGACTTGGATTCAGAATTATAATGGATTCTCATAGGGGTTTACCTTTCTTTGTAAAACAAAGTAAACCAACAAACAGATTGAAGATGCAGGTAGCTTTACTTTAAAAGCTTTTGTTGTAAAGTCCAAACTTTGACAAACTAAAGAATTGTTGTGTTTGGTTTCTTGTAACAGAAACGATGTATTTATCAAGTAATTTAGAAACAACACGTGTGTTGCAAATACTGTTTAAAATGTATACAATTTCTCTTTTATTATTGTGGAGTTATGTAACTAAACATAGTTGTCTAAGTTAAATCTCCGGAAATTTTTTAATGTGAATCATCATAAATATATATATATATATATATATATTATTATTAAATTACACAATTGGGTTTAGTGATGCATGCATTGTAATCCATTTTTAGTTTACCATTAACACGTTTGTCATTTAGCTTTGTGTATTTAGTGTATTCACGTGTATTTACATATAAAATATGTTTCCTAACTGCATTACAATCGTAATAACTACCCCTTCATTATGGACATGTTTTACAGTGGCTAGGTATTTAAATCAACTTTTTTCAAAATTATTAACACTAAATTTATTCAACTAAGGATTTCAAGGTACACTAAATAGTCCTACTAAATTTCTCTGCGTGTGTAATTATAAGGAAAACCAACCTTAAACTTAAAGAACTAACATTCAAACATTTTATTTAAATTAGATTGCTGTTATTCGCCCTCAGCTGTTCGGTTATTTCTGGCACTTACCTTAAACATTGCTTAGCATTTTTCTATATATATACATATATTTTAGATGTAAAAAAGACAAGTACAGGCGCACATTTAAATTACTCACGATTGTTTGATATTACATTTTTTAAACTTCACTGTGCCAATTGTAGTAGGAAAACACAGCCTAACTTACGTGTATACCAGATCATCATTATTCATTTGAATACCATTTATTCCGCTAATGTTACAACAATGTGGACATTATAAAACAACACACGCACACACACAGACACACACACACACACACACACACACACACACACCAACTTGGACAGCGTAGGATCCGAGCAAATGCGTAGTGTACATGCACTATTAACTTTTCTATGTTAATTAATTTTATTGAATAATAATTTTCACTTAGGCCCCCTATGGTAAATAAATTATACTAAATATAATTGTTGCGTTTTTTCTCAATTGTATGCAAATTTATAACAAACTAACACCGTACATGTACTGCGAGTAATCGTGGTTGCTATTTCACATACACAGTTACAAGTTCTGTAAACGTATAGGAAGAAAGTTATTCCTTGCCATTCTATTGTCTTATCACTATGTCAGACCGGAAATAAATTAATACATGCTCAACCCAAACCTTCCTCAAGACTTTCTTTCAGTTCGATGTTTTTTTCTTCTGTCCCAGTACTAAACACTTAAATTAATATTATCTTATTTCACCCTACAAGTTTTTATATAAGTGAAATACCACTTTTTAAAGTAGGAAATCATTACTAATTGGGTTTGCCAATTATGTATAGTTTTTATTTGTATTTGGATTTTATTTTCTCCATTAAACATATTATTTTAAAAGGTTAATTCAAAGAGTGACAGTACAAATCTTATTTATAAAGAGTAAATACATTTATATATAGAAAACAGGAAAGTTTCTGTAGAAAAATGCACTTCTGTAGGGTTAGAATATTGACATTTATAATGCTCATTTTTAATTTTTAATAACTAAAATACGCACATAATACGTATGAGCTAAAGATCCATTTAATACCTAAGACATTGGAATTTTTAGTGTTCGATTATGGGTAAGCCTACCTTTTAAATTCAAAAACACTCTGGTTTTATTTCTGCAGATATAGCCTATTTTAAAATTTGTATGAGCTATACACTGTACATTCCCTAGAAGCTTAACGCTGCACCGTTTGGAGCCGAATCACCGCCGTAATACTTTTGGAATCATTTTTACTCTTCACCACTTCTACTTAGCGGTACCGCCACCTCTGATCCAGAGCACCTATGTAGTTTTAACACAAGAAGTCGGATTAGTTGTAGTGTTTGAAATATTTTCGAAATTAGATATTTTCTATAGGGTTAAGATAGTAACCCTTAGTTTAGTTTGTTGGTTTTCTTTAATCAATACCTTTAAAAATAGGAGTCACACGGTAGTGGTCTAAATTTAAAAAAAAATTGCAACCTGCAAAATTTCCAATTTTTATATGGGGCGAAGTTGCCCAATACATTCAAAAGTTATAAAAATTTTATGCATTTGGCTTTTCTGTACCCACTCACTCCGGAATTTTCAGCACCCTTGTATATATACATATATATGGTTAAATACCTTAGTTTGTTTGCAAAACGGCAGCATACATTTATATTTTATTATTATTTGAAAGTCCTATCAATTTATTACACGCAGTAAAATATTAAATAGGCAATACAAGTTTTAGTACACAACTGGTTTATACTAACAAGAATGGAAGTAAATGATAAGGGCAATACATTATATTGAACGGACTAAAGTAGGTCAACGCTTTATACACCTTTATCAAGGTTCTATTCAACTGGTAGAGTGGAAGTTCGATAATGTGTAATCTGTTTCACACCTCTGAAGGCTTTGTCATTTTGATAAAATGGTGCTTTTAAAAATAATAGGAGTATATATCTTAAAGTTTATAAGTTTGTTTTAACAACAAAAATATCCCCCACAACTTTGTTGACAAAATTATGTAAGTAAACTTCGATTGACAAATAAATACTGTAGTTCAATATCGTTTTGATAGAAAATCATGGCTTTTACGTTTAGCGGCCAATTTATTATTTAAACTTATTCTAAGGTTATTTACATGAAAAAATTAAAACTGAATCAAATTATGTTGTAATAAATTTTGCTTCTGTTTATAATGTTGTTTTACAATTTTTAGTTTTTATATCATACATTGAATTTACCCAAGCTCTCTAAATTTAAAATGTAAATTAAAAAAATGTATACAATAAGCCAACGGCTTGTGAAATTTTACAGATACAATGTTATACGACGACAGATAGGGTGTTATTTTTAGTGTACACAATCTATGATTGCTTTTAATGGAGTTTACGTTCATGTTCAAGATTGTGTAGTTAATTTAAAATTACCTCTTACATGTCTAACGTTAAAACGATTTAGCATTTAGATTGCAATCGTATTTCTGTACAAACATTTCAAAATAGTATGTATTGTTTAATTTACATTCATTGCTAAATTAAAGAATATAACAAGATAATTGCGAATGTATTTTTGTATAACCCCTACTTGAATGTATGTTTATAATATTATTAAAATAATTACGTTTTTGAAAGTATATATTTTATTCCACGAAACTACTCTCAGTAAAATCGATATTTGGCTTCTTTACTTTGACTTGTCAGAATAGTCTTAACACAGCAAGCAGATTGATTCCTTTTGCTAGATGGATCAATGGTCGGTAGTTTAGTTTAAAACTTGTTTTCGAGCCAAAACTTTCAAAACAACCTCTGCTGACTTAAATAACTCCAAAATTACTGGCTATAGGTGAAGATTATAACAGCGAACTAGAGTGGTGGAGTGACTCTCCAGACAAAGGTTTCTAATAGAAAAACGTATTATATCAGATAAAGTTATGCAGCTATTCTGACTCAAACTTATCCTTTGTTAACCAAATACATAAACTTCCATTGTCATGTGAGTCCATCGTTAACCCCCATATTTATTATATAAGGTATTTATAGGTACCTGACTCATTGTTAAATAATCTTAGTAAAGGGTTTCAAAACATTGTTAACTTTAAATAATAGTAATGGAAATACTTAACGCATTGTAATTGCATGCATATTATTTTTAAAACGTTTAAGTTTATGCTTAAAATACTTAAGAAACTTATATTTTATTAATATTGTACATAATTTTAATTTCACAGATAAACATAATACAAATTATTACGTCAACTGATTAACAATACAAGACGAACCATATAGTTATAACACATGTACACTTAGATTTTATAAGAATGTACTATATGTTTAGCATTGTCACTTAAAATATAGTAAACATTTTCTCTTTTTAGGATTTGTGCTTTACTGCATTAGCTGAAAATTTTAAAACGTCAGTTAGGAGGTTTATTATAATGGAATATTTAACAACAATTATTTGTAATATTATTAATTTTTTAACATAAGCCGAATACAATATAAATTTACCATATGTTATTCTTACTTAAATTATTCTAAGATTAAATGAAATAACGGCTGTCATTATTACTGATTTATCTTTGGTTGTCGGGTGATCAGAATTTAAGTTCATGTTTAAATTATGTGCCTATAAATTACCAAAGCATATTTATTTTTCTACAATAAACAACAATTAACTTGCAGATGTGCTAGAGACATGACATTTTTCAATCCAAGTAGGGGAGATCGGGGTAAGATGAGGACGTTAAGAGGTTTTTTATTTTTGAAAATTTGTTAAAGTTAATTTTAGTTTGTATAACAATATGAATAGTTAGGTTAGGTCCAAGTCTTTCTAAAAACCATAAAATAACCTGGCATTTCTTCATATTTTCAGTCGTTGAAACAACTATTACAAATCAGTCATCTTGCCAGGTTAAAGGACAAGATGTGATTTGCTATGGGGCAAGTTGACGACCACATAAAAGGAATAGAAAATTAATCTTAATACCAAATTTAGTATGGCATGGTTTAGTGTTCTCCTTCATGCGTTAATATATTGACCAAAATAATATTGATTATATCCTTTGGAAAAAATAAATTAAAAAACCGAATAAATAAGTCCGGGGCAAGATGACGAGGTCGCCATCACTTTGCCCTAGTGATCTTGCCGTCGTTATACTATACAAATGGTTTAGATTATGCAAACTAAAAAAGCTAAGCATTTAAAAATGTAATACCATATAAATGTAGGACATGAAACTTTCTTCAAATTGTTATAAACGTTATTTGCTTTAACTTACTTCTGTGTGACTAAAAGCTTACTTCCTAAGCGGCAAAAATTACATCAACAAAATCATGTTTTCTTCTTGGACTGTTTCACATAATAATGCTAAGTATGGTGCTTCTACCTACACGACCAATTTTTCAAAACACGACATTAGTCATCTTGCCCTGCTCGTCATGTTGCCACGGTCTCCTCTAATTTATACTACTTATCACATGAACATTCCAAAACCATAGAAAATCTAAATAAATTAAACACAGTGCAATTTGAAACGGTAGGTAAAATAGTTGTGACACACTGCTTGGATAATATTTGTATTTGTTCAACCTATATATATGTTCCACAATAACTGTTTAGTTTATTTAGATTAAAATGTGAGGCTTTTGAACTATTATTGCAGTACGTACGAGCATACTGAATACAATAAATTCTGAATCATTTAGATAACGTACCTATTTTCTTTATTATAATTTTGTAATGGTTACTTACACGTGAAAGAACTTAAATTAGGAGGATTTGCATTTACTGATAAACTTTAAACGGATTAAAATAAATTTTGTTTTTATACTTAAAGTTGTATGGGTAATCTCGGAATAGTTATACATAATTGAAAAATACAATAAAGCTTTTATAAATAAGAATATTGATTTTATATTGATTGCAGAAAATCGACTGCTTCAGTATTTTCCTCGAGATTGACATGTACACTGTAGTTATTGTTTTAAGTATTAACTTCTATGTGTATTATTGATACACATTTAGATAGGTAAATGCTTAAATATATATATTTTATAACATTTCATCAAACTATGCTAATAATAGAAATCAATCGAATAGTAAAATTGTTTTAATAAAAATCTATATCAAGTAAGATTTATCCAATCCAAAGCTTGATGATACACTCCAAATTATATATGCATTACAAATGGTAAACTAGTTATAAAACTAAAAAGAGATACATTATTTTACAAACTATATGGAACTATAGTCTTATAATTGTCTACGCAAGAACTTTGAGATAGGGGAGACTTGCACAGTACCGGACACTGCCCAGTACCGGACGGAGGGTGTTTCTTAAAGACGCCAATGGATGGCAAGTAGATGAGCTATTGCACACAAAGCTCTTTGTAACTTAAAGTCATTGTACAGTTCTTAGCCGTTTTGTGCTAGTATTGTCTGACAGTGTTGTCTGAGTAATTAGTGAAAATGGGTTTTTTTCCAGTTGGCTGGTTTCCGACGATATATTTCAGCCTCTGTTCTGTGAGACTTGGTGAATAGAATCACTTTAACTACTTTTTTATTAACTCCACTTTCATACTCAATAGGAAGCAGTAAGTGAATTTTAATTTAAAACGTTAGTTTACGGTTATGAATTTAAATACTTCCCCTCCTTCATTTGCTCAGTACCGGACATTCGACACTTTCCCAGTACCGGACTCTAAAACTATTATGTTAGACCCTTCAAAGCTGCGTACAATGAAGCCTGTGCTAGATGGATATTGCGGGTTTGGTTAGTAAAGCTTGTGCAGGATGGAGCTTGCAAAGTCCTTTTTTCTTGTACTGGGCTCTATCCGTTAAAGAAGGACGTATTTACAGATTTAGACTACCTTGCTGCAGCTCACTTCACTCAAGTCAATGAAGCTCTCACAAGACCCACAGTTTCCGTGATCACAAATCCTTCTCCAGAGGGCTCTGAAGGACCCAGTATCACAGATGAGGCTAGAAAGAAAATCATTCAGAGAAAGAGATGAAGTTAAAAGAGTGAGATTTTAACTGAAAGTCCATACAAAGATATGCTAGAGAAGAAAGTAAAGGAATCAGATGAAATGATTTAAAAAAGTAGCAATAAGAAAATTAAAAAAAAAAAACAATGTAATGTATTAGCAAAGGCGAAAAAGGCCTAGCAACTTGAGTTGAGAGCGAAAAAGAAAATTATTGGCCTACGAAGAAAACTTCACTTTAAAGCAAACGTTCTAAAGAAGGAAACCACTCAAATAAACTCCAACAACCAAAACAGTATTATGGAGTGCATAATTTGTAGAGATTCAACATGAGAAGATTGGATACAGTGCACATCTTTCAAAGGGTTGACACATATTGCTTGCACAGCTCAAGAAAATCTCCTTTACTTCAATTTTGTGAATATTCCTCATAATTTATTGTCATTAACATTACCGAGTTTCTTGTTATATGTTGCATTTCAGTAGTACAACATATTGATTAATCAAATATACCATCAGTTAGCAAAATAGCAACTACTTATCTTAATAACAAACGATTTTTGAAAGTGTCTGGTACTGGGCACATGTTTTTGATAGTTGACATTTTTAACTTCCCGCTAAGAAAATTGAAAAATTTTCTAAAATCGGGAAGTTATTGGTTTCACCCCGTTTTTCGAAAATCGAGTATTCATCAGATCTGGACGTTTTGAGGTCCTAGGAATCTTTTCTGACCACTCCCGAGAGGGTGTCACCCTTTCTGTGTGGGGGTGGGTGTGGAGGTGTGTGTGTATGTAATTATGTGACCCGCTTATAACTTTTGAATGGCTTAACCGATTGGATCCTACAAAACGGCGTTCTAAAGAGTTCCATCAAACTTAGATTTCCTGAAAATTTCAACTAATTTGGACATGTAGGTTCTGAGAAATTTCGAAAAAACTAAGAAATTATTTTTTTCAAATCAGGTTTTTTTGGAATAACTTTTAAACGGCTTTACCAATCAATTCCAAAATCTAATCAGCTTTTAACCTTGAAAAGCGACGTCGATCGCTACCAATCCGGTCAAAATCGGGTAATTCGTTCGTGAGATATCGTGAACGAAAGAAAATAAAAAAAAGTGTTTTCCTCAATTTCTCCGAAACTTTTCATCTGAAAAATTTTTGTTGTTGATTCTTTCAATGGACTTAAAAAACTGCATCGATTGCCGCAAATCGCATAAAAATTGGTTGATTCATTCAAAAGTTATGGCAGTTCAAAATTTCCAAAAATAGTGTTTATCAAACTTTCATCATACTTTTGAGCTCGAATAGCTCAAAAGCACCGAACAGCTACTTTTTGAGCTCTGAGAGCACAAAACAATAAAACACTTACATTTTTGAGGTCAAACAGTTTTAATCAGATTAATTTTCTCAATTATATTTTCCTGAAGAAATATAAAAATATACATAAATTTATATATTATTAATAATCACATAATTGCTTATTAAATCGATTCTCTTTTTCAATAATACTTAAAAAATTATTTCAACTCTCCTTACTCAACTCAGTTACTTCGAAGTTTCTACTATTAAAATTGAAAAATTTGTATATATTATTATAAAAGTATAAATTATAAGTAATATTTTAATATAATAAAATTTTTTAACTGCTTTGTAATTAAACTTAGTGGGAAGTTACAGGGATGGCCTTTAGGGTCAACCGTTTTCCATATTTTTTAATACTTTTTCATATGTTAATTTCATTGTTTTTACTACTGTTTTTTTAAGTGTTAATTTTAAGTCATAAATAAACTTTTGAACGTTTTATTGTTGAACTTTTATTTTGTTACAACATATTTAAAAAAAGTTATTTTATAAAAGCTGAAGTGTCCGGTACTGTGCAAGTCTCCCCTACACTCTAGTAGCCAGCGTTCTATGGAGACAACTTTGTCAAACTAAGCACAGTATTTCTTAAGTAACATTTTGAACTTTATGTTAAATTACAAAATAATAATAATAATAATACAACTATATTAACACAAAATTATTGATAACTTTGCCCAAAAAATTTATAAAATTATCTATTTAAAACGTGAAAAATTATTAAACAAAAAATGTTCTAACAATTAAAATTTATTGCATTAGTTATTTTTAATGATACTTTTAGCACATAATAACAACTAATTTTCTTTAATAATAAACTAAATACACTATAATAATTTTTGAACTTTCCTAAATTACAGAACGTCAAAATGGTATTAAGTACTTAGTTCTTAGTTCTGGCTTTATCAATCCTTTATCAACTCATAATTTTCCTTTATCATAAACAAAATTTTATTCGAAAATCTAGTGTAATTTTAATATAAGAAATGTGTAGAAAATTACATGAATTACAAATTAGTTACATAAAGGACATGAGTACTTAAATTAGGTTTATTAACTTCAATAATTTTCAGGTAAAAATAAATTTATATTAAGGTACTATATTCGGATTGTTATATGTTTGTAAAAGCCTTAGACATATTATTGTACTTAATTTTTTAACATATATATATTAGTTTCTATATATCAGTCTTTTACTAGAAATTTCAAATTTAATATACTTTTAAAGTATTTAAAATTAAATTAAAAATAATTTTGTAATAATTTTATTAATAATAACACATATTCATTTTGGTTATATATAATAACACAATTATTTTACATAACTTATTCGGTTGAGAAAATAAACTTACCTGAGATGCCAAATATCACTTAAAATTATTTTGATTTGACAAGCTATATAGGTTCCGCGAAATAATCAAATCATCTAGCTGTTTAACATAAAAAAAGACTTAATAAGTAAAGTATATGCTTTCACATTTTGTAGTATATTTGACTTCATCTGAAGACAAGGACATAAAATAGATAGCAATAAAACCCGATTTTGTTTCCAACTCATCTGATACGTACATGTCCTATCATATTTATTTCTGGTCTCTGAAAATATTTGCCATTATTGAAGGCAGTTGCTTTGACGCGTCAACCTCTTATACATACCAAGACAGTAAATTCAAAATATAAAATGTCTAAATCAAACTAAAAACGTTAAACAACCATATAAATTGATGGAAATGTGTTTTTTTAACACGTTCGCTTCAGGGCGGCTCATTATGAGCCGCGTCGGTAATTGAGGTACCCCGCAATACTAAAAGAAAGTCCTTTGCTGTGGCCCAGATAAGTATGACCACCCCCACAGCTCGGATAAAAAAATGTGTTTTATCTATTAGTTTTCATTAGCTTATATATCATTCTGGTAGCAAATATGGCCTTTTTTAGGATTTAGGCTAATTTTAGGTTCGGCTCATAAATGCCGCTCGTTCTATGGTTCATTATGAATATATTATGAATACATAAAACACGTTACATATAAATTGATGGAAATGTGTTTTTTTAACACGTTTGCTACAGGGCGGCTCATATAGTATTGAGGTACCCCGCAATACTAAAAGAAAGTCCTTTGCTGTGGCCCAGATATGTATAAGTATGACCACCCCCACAGCTCGGATAAAAAAATGTGTTTTATCTATTAGTTTTCATTAGCTTATATATCATTCTGGTAGCAAATATGGCCTTTTTTAGGATTTAGGCTAATTTTAGGTTCGGCTCATAAATGCCGCTCGTTCTATGGTTCATTATGAATATATTATGAATACATAAAACACGTTACCGTACTCACTACACGTCTAACTTCAACCATCTACA